>DVZR01000094.1:0-11493 GCA_018237405.1 Thisbe lycorias
CTAAGATTATGCTTCATGTCTATGGGCTTACCTTTCAGATTTATTTTATATTAGCTGTGCTTACTGAATACTAACAGTTAATCGCGATTTCGCCGTTTATCCGTCTTACGTAGGAAAAGCCGTGGGACACAGGTATACAATATAACCTATGTTTCTACTGGTCAAAATTGGATCAGTAGCTCTAGAGATTGATTACCTATAAAACTACCACCTCTAAAAATCACAAACTAGGTATCTATAATATTGAGACTGATTAATGAAGTATATTTATTTTATTGTATATTGTAAATTTTAGTAAATAAACCTGTCGTAGGTTGGCGTTGTTCAAAATCTTATTAAATACAAGCTATCCCCCGCAGCTTTGCTTGCTTGATTTTCCAAATGAATTTTGATTCGTTTTAAAAATTTTAATCTCTGGAAGATTGCCTTTTACAAATCTACAGTCACAGTGTGACAGGCTATATTGTATAGCTGTTGTGGCTTTACATGCAACAAACAGTTATATATGCTGACCAGAAAAGTCTTCAAAAATCTATTTAGGTAATGATAATATTATGAAATAATCTACTTGTGTAAAGCAAGGGCGAATTATTAGTCTAATGACTGAGACTAGAAAAGAAAGAAAATATAACCCTATATTTGTTACCGTAATGAGTTAATTTACTATTAGCTAAGCGACAACCATTTCATAATAGATCAACGAGCGTTAAAAGGTTCCACCTAACCAAGTCCCAATATTTCGCTTAACAACCTTTGTTCTTGATATAAATGTACCATTTTCCTGCCAAATAAATATATAAGGGATGTTTATCCGTGGTATCGCCCTCCGAAAATATAAGGGCAGCAAGGGAAAGCATCGATTTTCGGCACCCTTCGCGTAAGGCCTGAAGCGGGGGCGCGGTGAGATGGCGGAAGGGTCCCAGACCTGCCTCACGCGCATTCGCTTTACAAGGTCACGAACACCATGTGCTACGCCCGAAATACTGAATCTCGATAAAGGTCTTCGCTCTCTTTCTTTCCTATGTTTTTTTTCTATTTTCCATCCTTCACCCACGCCGCCCATGAACTTTCAAGTAATGCCACTCAATACAAATAGTGATTTCGACGACGATTTTAGGGTTGGTGCATATTAAATACCAATCAATATAAGGGAAATTAACAATGATTAATAAATTATAAAACATAATCTATGTTATATATAGCTTTTATAAGTAAGTAAATCTTTGTTTGGTTTATATTCCATAATTACTTTTTTTTTTATTTTTACAAATGATTTAATATAGTATTTTTTTGATAATAAGCAAGTATTAATCTACAAGTATTGTTGGAAAAAAATCATGAGTCACTGATCGTACTGGCAAAGTAACTTTCGTCCATATAATAGGTATTAGGTATATGTCAATCATATAAATATAAAATTACGTAATTATTATGAACTGAATACCATAAATACAAATATTTATCTATATTTTACTTAAATGTTAGAAATCAAACAAGACTTAACCTTAGCTTTGCCGTTAGGCTTGCTAATAACTCGTCTATTGGGATTCGAGGCCGCCAAACACTCGAAAAATTCTAAATTCTTCTAATTTCCAAACAAAGTTTTTATTTCTCAAATATTTTTACGGTGCTCTCTGCCTACCTTGTAAGGGAAATATGTTGTATGTATATAATTTTTTTTTTAAGAAATAACATTACATAACTCCATTCCTGATTGCCAACCCTAATCATAGCAAACCTCTTTTATCTAAATTATGGAAAATTTGGAATGTGCCGTGCCCCTCTCTCTCGCTCTCTATAATGTTTCATGCTGTCTCTCTCTTTGATAGCTACCTAATGTGAGGGTTGGTAGTGGGGAGTGCACAAAAGTTTTGGGATAGATTTTTTTCGCAAAACAACCCTCAACTCGCTGTGCAACATTGTTGGCATTGCCTTGGTGGACTGCACCGGGTATCCACCTAACTCTTAACATTTTTTGAGTTTTGTTTTTGTTATTTTTTTTTTTGTAAACAAGTGTGATCGTTCGTGGTGTCAGTGAAATTTGCAGTTTTTTATGTAAGTATTCCTATTCTATATTTAAATAAAATGAAACGGAAGTTAACGCACTAATCTTTGTAATTACTGGCTGGATTTGATTTTTTTTTGTGTTTGGATAGATACATGAGAAATGACATAAGTTATCTACCATAGTTGCCGGCGTTGTTGCTCATGTGATAAGGATTTACGTGGGTGAAACCGTAGAGAACATCTATTCGAGAAAAAAAAAAATCCTATTGTTCCTGAATTTGGAACCGAAAAATGAACTTAAATAGAACAATTTTACGCGTAGCGGTAAAATTTTATAGTCATTAAAAATTTTATGAGTATTTAGTTTTTATGTGTTTTGATTATTAGTTACAAGTTTGTTATTTTTTCATATAATTTTATGTAACTAATTAAAATAATTAATTTCCACTTGTATTATTTCACGAAATTTTAATTTTAATAAATAGACAACTTCTTTTACACAATTATTTTTGTAACAAATCGTAATTATTAAGTTTCACAATAAACTGTATATTTTTTGTGTTGAGAGCCTCTTATGTTTGTATTTTTAAATATTATTTTACTTTTTATATTGTTTTGTATTGTTGTTTTACTCTATTATTATAGTTACTCTATATCTTGTTACTCTTCTGATATGGTTATTCTGTATATACGGACAAACTTAATTTATTATAGGCACGTAATTTTAGTTGACGTTTATTTAGGTTGATCTCTAACATGCCGTTTTACTGTACTAATATAATTACTCTATATCTTGTTTCTGTAATGATATAGTTACTCTATATCTTGTTACTGTAATTATATAGTTACTCTAAATCTTGTTACTGTAATGATATAGTAACTCTACATCTTTTTACTATATTGATATAGTTTTTCTATAATATAAGAACAAAACATATGTAGTGAATTTTGGTTGACGTTTATTTCGGTTGATTTCTAAAGTGCCGTTTTGCTCTGCTAATATAATTACTCTATATCTTGTGACTGTAATGATATAGTTACTTTATGTCTTTTTACTATATTGAAATAGTTATTCTTTAATATAAGGACAAACCTATTTTATATAGGAAATTTTGGTTCACGTTTATTTAGGTTGATCTCTAAAGTAATGTTTAACTTTTTATACTTTGTCGTTTTATTCTATTGATATAAAGTAAAAGGACAAACCTAATTAAATATAGGTATACAATTCTAATTAAATTTATTTAGGTGGATCTCAAAAATATTAAGATTTATCCATTTGCTATAACATCAGGCGCCTAATATACTTTTGAAAAGATCTAGAAGGAATAGGTTGTATCCAGCTACGCGTAGTGGTTTTGGTTCTGAGCGCGGAAAAACGAATACGTATAAGCTGCTTATTTGTGCGAAGCCTGATGAGGCAATAGACAAACATGAAATTGGCTTAACTATCAATAATATACATACAGTCAGCAACGAAAGCTGGTTAACATATGCAATTTTACAAAACATTTTAATAGTATAACAGACAATAATTAGTTACGAGATTACTTTGGTACGTACGTAAGTTATTGTTTATACCTAAACAATAACTTTCATTCCAGATTACTTTGGTTAGTAAGTTACTATACGTTCGTGACTAACATATAGCTGTTGCCCGCAGCTTTGCCTGACTGAGACAGATTAATGCGGACGAAACCGCTGCAAATTCGTAGGAAAGATTTCTTTTTGTTTAACTGCGCCAACTTTTAATTAGTTTAGAACTATAAAAAAATAATTCGGTTTCGAAAATAAACATCTTTGACCATACTAAAGTAAACCATTTATTGCGAAAATATTTTAAAAAGCATGTGAAATTAATTATTTACAATTGGGTTGGTCGATCAACGAGTAATAGATAAGATGTTTACTCCGACTAATCTGAAGTGGTAAGATACAGTCAGCAAGGAATGTTAATGAATAGATACAAATTTATAAAACAGTTAAACAGTAACAGATTACTTTGGGACGTAATTCAATTTACTAGATTACTTTTATATGTTAGTTATTGTCTGCTTTACTGTCATACTTAAAAAAAAAAAAGAAAAAGAATGACCACTATGGTCGACTGATTCCGGTATCTGCTTTATATCTGAGATTAAGTCTCAGGTGGGCGGGGTTATTGTATGTTTTTTTTTTTCAATTTCTCTTAATAGTAACCCTGGACTGAATGTGTATCCGATATGTCTATAGGGTTTCCATCTATCACTGGCCTGGCCTGTGTATTAGTTGTATCACGTATGTAAACGGCGTGAAGTCTCTTTTTTTGAAATTCAGCACCTTTAAACCATATATATAACAATGTAATGTCAAGTTTGACAAATTGGCGTGGACGTTAATTTGGGTTGTAATACTTAAATGACATTGGTATTTTTTTGTAAAGCACTTTGTTATATCTGATTTTAAAATCAATATCATAATTGTATTCGCGCCTCCAAAGACCCAAAAACATCAACGAGTAATTCAAATTCTTATCACCCACTTTATAATAATTAACGCGAACGAAGCCATGGGAAACGGTTAGTTTTTTCCAGTGGCCCGTCTATTGCATTACAAAATCATATAAACTATAAGCTACCTAAGTCTATGACCAACTTTTTTTATAAAGTTATCATCCTACTATTATTAAAAATGCAAAAGTTTGTGAGTATGTATGTATGGATGTTTGTTACTCTTTCACGCAAATATTACTGAACCGATTTTGACGAAATTTGGTATGTAGGTATATATAACATATAGGCTACAATTTATAGACGAAGTCGCGGGCACCAGCTAGTTTTGTCACAAAAATAAAAAACATTTTAGATGATTTTAGTACAACAAATTTAACATTTTATTATTTGTTACAGATTGAATGTCTTACAATTGACAATGACATCATTTGCTAATATGACGCAGTCGCTATCGGCGACCATGCCGCATGCATCTACATCCGGAGCAGCTGCCAACTCAAGTCATAGTTCAAGCGAGCAGGAAGACACTTTTGACATGTCGCATATAATATGCAACCTGTTGGATAACATGAACAGGCCAGGATCACTGCAGTCAGGAGCGTCTAATTCTGCAGCTTCAACCATGCCTTATGACATTTGGGCACATCCATCAACCTCATCCCAAAATCCAACGTTAAATTCACGTGAATATAGTACAGCCTGTTCTAGTGGATCACCGGGAACATCGTCTTCAGTATCAATATCGTGTTTTAGATGTGAAGAGCGTTCACCCACTACGCGTTGTCTAGAATGCAATGATTTATTTTGCCGCGAATGCAGCCTTAAACCATCAACCGAATGTCGTGAACATCTGCTAATGCCACTACATCAAGTATCCCCGATAGGTGTTAGATCTACATCAACTTCCAATGAGAAAGAGCCAGTAATGTATTGCGAAATGCACGCTGAGCCGCTCAAATATTACTGTGAAAGTTGTATAGTTTTTATTTGCAATGATTGTACCTTGTGGTCACACAAAGATCACTGCTATTTTCACATTAAAGGTGCGGTTGATCAGTGTCGCATGGATGTCACTAAAGCAGTAGAGGACACGAAGGCCGGTACAAAAGCTATAAAGTCTGCAATAGATCGTGCAGTAGCACTAATCAAAGCATATGAAAAGGAAGTTACCGAAGCAAGTATGAAAATTAGAAAAGTTATGCGATGCTTCGCTCAAGCTATTGAAGATCGGGAAAAGTATCTATTAGATAAAGTGGAAAAGATGCGTCAATCAAAAGTAAATGATCTTACTGAGCATATGAACATATTAAGGGGAATGCTTACAGGACTGTCACATACTAACGAAGAATTAGTACACTGTATGGATTCAGAAAGTATAGATTTGTTTCATGCTAAAGAGAAAGGGAGAGCACAAATAGACTATGTCTCTTTTGCCTTTAAAAGTATGTATGTTCCCGAAGAAAAGATTTTATTTACGCCCCCTAATTATGACTTACTTGATCAATTAAAAAGGCTTTGTGAAATTCATTCATCGTCTATGGGTGTTCTACAAAATCCTTTAACCAATCTCCACCCGCGGCATTCGATGCTATCAATGCCTTCTACAAGCTATCAAATTGTTTCTGCCAACAACTTCCGTTCTTTGCCGGACTATACTACTACACATACACGATCAAATTACTATAATAACTGCATATCTACTTCTAATATATCATCAAGCAGTCAAATAGATTTCAATCAGAGCCGCGGTCAGGCTATACCCGGATTTTGGGCATCCGTTTCTCTGAAACAAATAAGAAGCCCCGTATCAGGAGTCCCAATATTTTCGTTTGGCCGCGAAGGTCATGAAGAAGGCCAAGTCTCCAGGCCCTGGGGTTTGTGTGTTGACAGAGAGGGTCACATTATAGTAGCTGACCGTAGGAATAATCGTATTCAGATTTTTGATAGTCATGGTGAGTTTCAATCTATGTTTGGTTCCAAAGGAACTGGACCAGGAGAGTTTGATCTCCCGGCGGGCATAACAACAGACGCATATTGTCGGATAATTGTAGTTGATAAAGACAATCATAGAGTCCAGATTTTCACTTCGGCAGGCAACTTTATTTGTAAATTTGGATCCTTCGGTAAAGAGTGTGGACAATTCCAATATCCATGGGATGTTGCCGTTAATAACATGGGAAGTATTGTTGTGACTGATACGCGCAATCACCGTATTCAACTGTTTACAAGTGATGGAACTTTCATAACAAAATTTGTATTTGAAGGTGCAAACCCTATAAAAATGTTGAAAGGCCCAACCACTCCACGAGGTGTTTGTTTTACTACAACTGGCAATATTATTGTTTCCGATTTCGAGAATCATCGTCTGTTGATGGTTGATCCAAGTTTGTCCAAGGTTCTCCTTTGTGTAGGCCGTGAAGGATCTAATATCGGTGAACTTAATCGTCCGTCAGGTATAGTGACAGATGACGATGGACGCATTATTGTAGCTGACTCTAAAAATCATCGCGTTGTGGTATTTTCCTCAGATTTACGTATTTTGTGGACTGTGGATCTAAAAAGCCCCGGCCTCGACGATAAAGATAGACCTAGTGATGTCGCACTTACTACTGAAGGATACTTGGTTGTTCTATTCGAGACTTTGCCTGATACGGCTCGCGATATCTCTTCTCATGGAAAGCAGTATATCAAAGTGTATTAAATTTTTTTAACTTTATGAGGCACATGTCTCCAATATTTTTTATTATTATTTTTGTTTATGTTTAATACGTAATTGTTTTCGTATGTGCCAATGCCGGAATGCATTTAAGAAATGCGCACAATAGACAATTAAATTGCTCACCATTTTCAAGTCTTGCATAATTTGTTGTCTAAATTTTGTTTAAAAATAATTTGTTACCGTACTGAATGATTCCGTATCGGACTAGTCCGCAAAGACCAAACGTACTCCATTTAATATTTATAACAGGACCCTAAGTGTCATTCAATATTTTATCGACGTACATGTAATGTCGTACATATATATATTTATAAGATAATCACGATGTGATTTAAAAGTGTTTTTGTGAGATTAACTTGAAAAGTATTTTTCAAAATGCAACCTTTGCTTTTTGTTTAAAAAATGTTTTAGATAACATTTTGTAGTCTGAGTATTCTTATAATAAGTTATTATAATGATTTTGGTTAATATCTTATTTTATTAAATGTTGCCTATCTCGTAACATTTAAATATTGTAACAATCTAGTTACATGCATTCTAGTGTCTTTTGTTTGAGAGTTATGTTCAACAAATGAATCTAAATTAAAATAATGCAATATAACTTTAAGACTGACATTAAAAGACTGTCTTAAAGACGTGGTTCCAAAGCGGAAAGTAGAAAGAGCTTGACTCCCATTCGGAAATGGAAGTGGTAATCTTTTGATTCTTAACGAAAATTTTATTAACGATATATTAAACCTTTATTTGGCTTCTATAAAAGTTCGTGTATTTGTCGCATCCGTAAATGTGGCTTGTGATATCCTTATTTACAACTTATACATTTTTTATTCTTCCTAAAATATGACCATAGACTGATTTAAAACTAACCACGTTTAAATTTACAAATCCTAATTCAATTTATATTCCTAAACGTAGTGCTTTAGCTATATTAAATAAAAGTAATCTTTATTTAAACTAGCGAAATTTAAGATCTACAAGATTTTTTGTCGACTTCTCAGTTACTTAGTTTAAATATTTAGATAAATTCTGTTTCAAAATTTTTTGTGTCACTTTATATAGTCTATTTATTATCACTATAGATTTCGATGTGTTCATATAAATCTTTACCTACCATGTGTTCAATAAATTAAGTGTGTATTTCGTATAGTGCTTTCCTTAAGCCTAGTAAATTAGAGTCTGATTATGTCGTATATGTTAATCTTAATTATATGTATTATGGATGTAACTAGAGTTAATTATGGTGAAGGCGAAAAAAGCGCATACATTCTCATCGCGGGTTCTGATTATTAAGTAACATTGCCGTGGTTTCTAAGTGTTTAAAGTATTCTTGGATTTAGCTATCAGTAATGTTAAGTACGCATTATGCATCACAGAAATGTACGTAGTTTGTAGTTGTTGCAGCATATACGCCCCACGTAAGCAAGCATTTAACAAAAAAGTACCAAAGTTATTGTCTCTTACATCATCTGTGTCTTTCCTATCAATAATGACTGTTTAGATTTATACTAAAACATGATTAACTGTACAATTTGTGAAAAAAACATCACTAAGCATAAATGCATGTTTTTAATTTTAGGTACCTTAGTAATAGCATAGGTTAAGGCTCATTAAGGATTGGTGTTAAGAAATACCAATAACTAAATAAATAATTTAGGAAAAATTTTAGTAGTAGTAATAAACAAAGAACTGATGTAGGTATCGTTTGTATTGCACAAGATTCGGAAGACATTTAATGATAAAATTATTTCTAATAAAATAAAATTTAGATCGAAGACAAACGTGCATGGCGATATTTTTGCTTGGCATTACTTATATAGCTTATAGCTCTGATATTAGAAGAACTACTAGTGGAACGATTAATGCTTATTAATATTTTTTTTTTGTCTAACTGGTCTTATTTTCCATCTTTTTATTATCTGAGATTTCATGTCAATGATAGAAAATGTTTCAGTGCCATAATGTTATTTTTAATGCGTTGCATGAAATGCATTTTTATTTTCAAAATATTTTGAATATTAATTTTATATTTAGAGTGAATTTCAATCTGGTTTGGTGAACTTTGTCAGCATACGCAAATTTGCATAGCAGGTTGTTGTATGTTTTCTTATTAATTCGTAGTGTTCCCGTCTTATAGGAATAAGATTCACAAGTTAAAAAATAATTCTTAAACAATAGTTTATATTAAGAAACGTTTTTAATTATACTTCATTATTTTTCTGCGTTATAAGGCTACGCTGCGTAGATATATTATATTCAATGTCAGTTACGAATAATTACGATTTAAAACACAAGTTTGTGCAGAAATACCGTTTGGCGTCACTTGGCATTTTCTAATGGCAGGTTATTTATACGAGAGTGACAGAAAACGGCTTTGATCAATTGATGTTTAAGTTTTTTATAAATAACAACGATTACGATTTCTTGTGAAAGAGAAAAAACATAACTACAAAACCGCATTAAATTCGGTATCATTTCGTTATGTTTATTAAATATATTTTGTTAATGGATTTTTTAAACTAGTGAGAAATACAAAGTATGTAATTTATTTTTAAAAATCATCCTTAAGTTGTTTTAAAATGAATTGTACGAATAAATCTTTTGGCAGATGTAGTAAGTTAATGACTGTAAGTATCTAACCTTACCACTGTGAAACTTCAGTCATTAACTTACTGCCACTTTATAAAAGTGATCAAAACAATTTTCATTTATGAATTCTTGACGCAATCGTAGAGTCTTAAAACTCTACGCACTGCTAGTAGCTAGCAGTAAAATAGAAATATGTGATATAAATACAATATAATTGAAAGTAATTGTAGACTTTAGTCTCATCAGTGGAGGTGACCAACTGCCATCTGGAATAGTATTGTATAATTTACTCTGGTAACTATTTTTTTTTGAAAATACCTTCTAAGAGAATAAAGTCTTTTTATTTTGATGTTTGGTCAGAGAAGCAATTTTTACAATCAATTTTTAATTTTTGTGCAAAGTTCCCCCACTGTATAACGCTTCCCCCACTGACTAGACGGTACCGACAACTTTTTATCTTTATGATACGACTAGAATGACTTATCCGTATTCAAAAATTGGAATATTCGCGAACGAAAATCGAAACGTAATGTAATATGCATAATATTTGACATGTGTGATTTTTAGCAAAATGTATTTGACCTAATCATAAAAAAAACATATAATCATGGTATTTTTAATGTTAAATAGTCGCTGGTGTTGTGTTAGTCTAACAATAATGATCACGTCCCCTTTTAAGATTGATACCAAGCAAAAAATGATGGTATAAGATTCTACCTTGTTTGTTATATAATCTGTATTTAATTAGCTGATATTTTTGACAGTTCATGTGTCACTGATTTAACATTATCCCATATCCTTTGAATATGCTCAGATAATACTTTTGACTGTCAAAAATATATGATAATTAAGTATGAATTCCTCTATTATCCTCCAAGGCTATTTTAAATGCTGCATATGTACGTAGTTTTATATGACAGCACTTTAAATTGAATTCAAGAGTATATACTTATAATATCGTATTAATTTAACAATACACTCCTACATTGTTGTCTCTTTAAAAGTTTAGCACGAACAATGGTATTGAAATAAAAGGGGATATGAATGAAATTTATAATATTATGTAATTAAGATAAGTAGTATTTTTATATTTACTCGTTACGAATCTAAAGTAGATGAAGATCTACGAGATGGCCGATGTGTAAAAATCATTGTGGACAACGTGGGATTCCACTTTTTTTCTTTGACTCTCAAAAATAATTCTAGATTTTTCTATTCCGCACAGCTTAAACAATATCTACATGGTTTAGTTATGAAAGTGCATAACAGATATTTATGACATACCTAACGAAAAGTCTTTAGTACAAAATATTTATTTAATCGATTTTGTAATTTATTCGTATTTATGGGCTTATAACTTTGCTGAACTAGCGCACTTGGTTAGTGCTATCGTAAAGTTCAAAGTGAATGTCGAATTTATTATTGTATTTTGAATTAAGGCGATTTAGGTTCGATGTTGAACAGCCTTGATCCGTATTTACATGGGGTTTATAATTAACATTTTGACGTATCATGACGTGTCTTCTTAGCTTGTAACATTTAGCCAAGGCATTGACAAATGTCTACTGTAGATTTTATTCTTCTTGCGGCATAAATAAGAGCGAGATAAAGACGAGTAGCTTCACGCCCGTAATCCCCGAAGGGGTAGGCAGAGATGTGCCAGTACATCTGCCAATAATCAGTAGATAT
>DVZR01000095.1:0-11481 GCA_018237405.1 Thisbe lycorias
ATCTGCCGTCTCCTACTCAGCTGCCCCAGCTGTATCTCACGTCACTGTCGCCGGTTTAGGAGCTAGCTATGGATGGTAAATGGAATTTGTTATACCAACGAGTAATGAAGAAATTTTATAGGTGTGTAAATATTGTTGATTTTTACATTGTGATAGTTAATAAGATAATTATTAAAAAATGCAAGAAATATGAAATACGTTTTATTTTCCCAGTATAAATTTTACCTTTGCTAGTGTACGATAATTTGAAATTAGAATTCATTATGTACTTTCGACCCGTGACCGTCGCAGTAATGTTTGTCGAAATGGACGATCCCGCCGCCACTGGACCTTCAAATTCTGACCAAGGTGGCCCCACTTAAATTTTAAGAGAGATTTTAACCGAGTACTGAGAGTACTCAGAGAGATCAAGTCAATTTTTAAACATTTCTTTATTGTTTTTGGGCTGCCTAGTGGACGCTTAACGAAATATTGTTATTATTACTAAAGAGGATACAGACAACGCTAAAATATACATATATTTATTTAGGAATCTTTATTAATAAAATTATTTCAGGAAAAATATTTATAATTTCGACCGTATCGCAAATGAATTACTTACACGAATTGACAATGCACGGTCATGTTATCCGAAATGCAAAATAAGAAATAGTAGCACAACTATTTATTTCTGGTATTCCAGAGATAGGAAGCTTAGTAGAGGATGCCAGCGTATGTGATAGGCGATGACTTAGAACTTACTGCCGGGCATCGCTGAAGAAGGATAGCATGAGATATCACTGGAGAATGTTGGAGGAGATCTAAGTGAGAAGACACGCTGTATTTAGTGACATATTGTAAATACTAACTGTATTAGTTACGAAAAAAATCAAATTAAAAAAATTAAGCTTATAAAGAGCTTATTTAGAGAATAACTATTTATTATTTAACTATATTTAGATTTATATTCTTAAAATAAAAAAGGTTTAGAGAGTCTGATGAGTACTCGTATTTTAATTAAAATAGCTTTTGAACAGCAATGGTTTTTTTAAATAAGGCTGCAAAAATGCACTTATTTTTTATTTAATTAAGGTAATTCAGAGTTAAAACCTTTAATATAACAATATAAGTTTACAGTAGGACATGATAAAATTTTCTACATAGAACCTAATGGATATATGTAATGTCTGTTATTAATAATATAATTTAACCTGCCCCACAGGTATTGTTTTGTCCAATTATATCGCCACTTAATGAGTTCAGTTAAGCATTTAAACTATCAGGGATATAAAGTATGTGAATTATCATCGATACAAACAAAAATCTACATATAACAGCCATTTTATAATTAACTACTAATCGTCTATAACTGGTTTAATTTCGACCAGAGCAGCATTAATTTGGGGAGGCGAAAGGGGATTTAAGGATTCACGTGAGTGTTAGATTCACATATAAGGAATATCATATAACTTTGTTAAACCCCTCCGCCATAATTCGGTACATAGAGCCCGTCCGATTATTAATATAATCAGTTTCCTAATAAACGATAAATTATGAAAATGGGCAATTAGCACATCCGCCTCGACCATCTAAAGCTCCGCGCATCAAATTAAGTTCTGCTTTTCATATTATTTATTCGGTGATCATACTAGCGAGCTAAGATATAAAAAGGAGTTCTATAGTAATATTTATTATTTATTTTAATTATTTATTAATATTTAGGTGTTATAGTCATCCAGTCTTCAGTATTTCTGGAGACGTGTGAAGAGCACATTTTTTACTGCCCATCTTTAAAGTTCCAACAAGGTGGGCAACAGGCCGTGCGGTTTTCTGCACTCTGCGGCTTACATGCATTATCGAACGTTGAATATATGTAAAAATATTAGTTGCAGTGATCCCATACTATGTAAACTCACGTTTATTGAGTTAAGTCCTCGAAGTTCATGACATTCAATTCAGCTTTACAAAGGATCGCTCAACCGTAAATACTGATCTAGAATTGTTAAAAATTATTTAGCTGAAAATGAAAAGGCTTGAAAGGGCACACAAGTGTATTCTGTAATTTATCCAAGATATTTGATTAGATTAATCATGATGATTTGATCAATATTAGAAATGAGGCCTGCGATTTTTAATTTTCTATTTAAATGGAAGGTTTCAGAGGGTTGAATTCAAAGACACAAGATCACAAGTGTCTTATATAATCCATAGGTGTCCCAAAAGGCTCCACGTGGGTCCGTTTTTGTTACTTACATACATAAATGACTTACTTTTAAAGTAAGTCATTTATGTATGTAGTAGTGTTACGTAGTAATACTACGTAAGGAATAAACATGAAATCGTGTTACTTGCGAATGCCATTTCACTTTTATTCAGATTGAATGTGTATGTTTTCAATGTTTTAAATGACGATATCTCGGAAATGGTCACTCGTAAATAAAAAAGGCACGGTAAGGGACTTGGCAATAGGCAATTGTTAATTTGCGGTATAAGAGGTAAAGGAAAAAATCCTATACAGTGGATTGATAAAATACCAACCCCCGCACCTCCCCCAACTTACACTAAATACTTTGAGTAGGATCTGCACTATTTATTTTATTTAGCGTTAATCCGAAGTCATCGTTTTTATAAATATATACCGTTTAACCTTCCTAATAATAGACTGTAGAATTATACCAATATGGATACTACAACCTCGCCCAATTTTGGCGCGAAATTATATCTTCACCAATAGTATTTTGGTTAAGAAAGTAATGGGTACCTTAGACGATAGACTAGCGCATTATTTAAGAGACATCTGCAATATTTTTAAAAGGCCTATACAGCGATAACCCACGCCATATGATTGTCGAGAAAAAATATTGCCACTATGCACCAACGCAATATAGTATTTCGCAATTATGTCCACGTACCAAATATGAATATTAATTCCAATTTATATTTTTAAAGTGTATCAGCTTAATCACCGATAGATAGACAGACGAATAAACATTATTGTAAAGTTCCTAAATTGCCTAAAGATTTTAAAATTTCTAGTTTAGTACGGAACCGCAAAAATACTTTATTAATCAAACTCTAAATATAAGTAAGAAAAGAGATAAATATTTTTCATCATGAAACTCTCATCTCTACATCATTTATTACAAGTTGTGCTTACAGGGATGTTAGTTGTTTTAAACTAGTGTTGGTAGACAAATGTCTAAGTGAAGCTCGCTTAGACATTTAGTCTACCAATACCAGTTATGACTACATTGTAAAATACTCGGCAATTAATCATGTTAATTATTATTGAAATTATATTCATAGTCGATCGATATTGACTAGATTAAAACAATACTGAGCCTTGGCCGTACTATCACCTATTCTGTGCCTTGACATTGAAACGAAAGCCCGCGGCGACGACTCATATTGAAACAACGCGTGTATACAAGTTTGCGGTATGTATATAAATGCAGTGTAGACTATCATTGAAGCATTCCGACCAGAACAACACAACAAACATGTACACCAAGGTATAGCCAATTCTATACATACAAATAAAATTGAAGCATCTGTCATTGATTTAAAACTAGCTGCTTTATAACTGGTCATAGTTATTTACGTGATACTAATACAGAAAGAATATTTTTAAAATGTTTGGTATTTCTGTCTGTCCGGAGAAATCTGAAGAATTAGTAAGAATATTGAATTGAGCTTTTTCTGAATGATTTAAAGAGTTTCTAGGGTTACTTATAAATTTCATTTTATTTCAGAAACATATGTTTCTAGTGTGAAAATTAAAAACTCTTAAAAATAATGAAACTGCAGGGATCAATTAGCAATAAATAAAAACTGAATGATAGTTGTGATACGTTTAGTATTTTTAAACCAAAGTTCAAATTTTCAATAAAATAACCTTCTTATTATAATTTATGTATATTATTATAGAAAAAAAAAGAAAATTACTAGTTAAAAGTTATAAGCATTTTTTCATCAACATTAAAATAAAAATTTAGTGCAATTTTTGTATACATTAAAAAAAATTTATAAATCAAATGTACGTTAGTCTCAGAACTTCTCCGGACAAACGTTCACTTTTGATTTTTAGTTGGAATTGTAGAAGAATAAACATCATTCAGTTACATAACTATTTAAAATAAACCTTAAGTATTTTTGTACGTCGTACAATTTAAGTAATTTTAAATATATTTATTTCCAGGTTATGATCTTCCTGTGCGCGGCGGGCATCGCCTCTGCCGGTAACATCCTAGGAGCTGCCCCTCTCGCCTATGGCTACAGCTCTCCAGTCTCCTCAGTGTCTTATTCAACACACACCACGGCCCACGCAGCACCCATTGCCACTTACGCCGCTGCCGCCCCCGTCGTTGCCAAAACCATCTCTCCAATCTCTTACGCCTCATACGCTGCCCCTGCCATCTCTTCTTACGCAGCACCCGCCATCGCCTCATACTCAAGTGGTCTCGTAGCTAAGTCCTACGCTCCTGCTCTATCTTACGCCGCTGCTGCCCCCGTCGTAGCCAAGACTATTGCTCCAGCCGTGTCCTACTCTTCTATCTCCCACGCTGCTCCTCTATCTTACGCCGCCGCCCCTATTGCCAGCTATGCTGCTGGTCCTATCGTAGCTAAGAGCATTGCTGCCCCAGCCGTGTCTTACTCCTCCGTCTCTCACGCCGCCCCTCTGTCATACGCCGCTGCCCCTATCATAACCAAAAGCATTGCCGCCCCAGCCGTGTCTTATTCCTCCGTATCTCACGCCGCTCCTCTGTCATACGCCGCTGCCCCCATCGCTAGTTACGCCGCCGGCCCCGTTATTACCAAAAACATTGCCGGCCCAGCCGTGTCTTACTCCTCCATCTCACACGCCGCTCCTCTGTCTTACGCTGCTGCTCCCATCGCCAGCTACGCTGCCGCCCCCGTCATTACTAAGAGCATTGCCGCCCCAGCCGTGTCCTACTCGTCCGTCTCACACGCCTCTCCCGTGGCCTACGCCGCTAGCCCCCTCATCGCCAAGTCCATCGCTCCAGTAGCCACATACGCGGCAGGTCCCGCCTACTCCTACGCTGCTGCTCCTGTGCTCAAATCTGCCGTCTCCTACTCTGCTGCCCCAGCTGTGTCTCACGTCACTGTCGCCGGTCTAGGAGCTAGCTACGGATGGTAAATGGATATTGTTGTAACAAGGAGTATTTAATAAATTGTTATAGCTGAATTGTAAATATTTAATTGAAATAGATTTTTACATTGTAATAGTTATGTAAATAATCATTAAAATATGCAAAAAAATTAGTAAGTGATTTTATTTTTCGCTCTACATTTGAATATTTATGATTATATATATATAAATAAAATATGACCAAAATACTTTCAATAATAATGTCGAGTACTTGACATATTTTATAATTTATTTGTAACATGTGCAATAAGCCGAACTTATTGCACTATATTATTACGTCAAATTAAACTATTAACAACAATTAATAGTAATTAACAGTAACGGTTGAGTGGTTAACCGCCACGAAATAAACCAGTGTTGAAGTTTGAATCTAAGAAACGACACACCGAAAAATAACATATAACTCATAGGCTATTTTTAATTAATATGGAAGAATGATAATTACTAATTATTATTATTGGTACTTTACGTATTCATATACTTAACATTTACGGCCTATCCGTATTTCACTCGGTTAACTCGTCAATCGTGTGTAGCTAGATATCCCTGTATCGCAATTATAAGTTTACTCTGGTTAATTAGAAATTATGGAACTAAACTGAAAAATTTATCGGCGTCTATAGATTACTCCGTATCCGCTAGTGGCGCTAATCAATTTTGGAACGAAGTTCCTTATCGCGCGGTACGCTGGCTAAGGGGGCTAGGCGAGCGTCACGAAAAATCCTCACGATACTTTTGTTAAGAGGGTAGGCCGAGTATAGGATTCGTTCTCTCTTTCTCTCTCTCTCTCTCTCGAAAATGACATAACTTTATAACTTTAAAAAAACGTTGATTACAATTTTGGTAGCATTCCTTCACTTATTTCATTTATCATTTAACTCCTAAATATTGTCAATTTATTTAATTATACCTCCTATAATACTTATTTCAAAAAGAAAGAAACTTCGGTCCAATCTGGTGTCCCACATGTGACACCTCAGTTTTTTTTCATACAAAATTGCTATCAAGTTCACCTGATTTAACAGCTGGTTCACCTGAGTTAACTCATGGTAGCGGTATATGTCCAAAAATAGTGATAAGAATTTCAAATATCAAACTTTATTTATTTCTGTAGTACTGTGTACTCTACAGTAGCTTCACGCCTGTAATATCTTTAGAGATAGTCAAAGATGTGCCAGTATATTTGCGATTAGTCTGTAGATATATTGGTACAACTAGCTGCTACTGCTCTGTGGTAGAAGGTAGGTAAGTGCTAGTGATACATATCCTATCGACGGATTGTCGATTTCTAGCCGTATAGATTAAGAATTAAAAAACAAGAAATACAAAAATGCCAAATACCAACAAGAATACACGGGTAACAAGAGTAATTCCATAATAAATTGCTGTCATAATATATGTTAGCCTAGTCACATTTACAAATTAATTGTAATTGTGACTTGTTCCAAAATTTGTTATTAAATGAAAAATAGTAATTTACAGCTTTTCAAAATATTCTCCTCCAACATCTATGCACTTATGCATTCGGGTGAGTCAGCTTTCGGGACATTTAAAAAGACATTTGAAGGAGGTCGAAAAATAACTCGTGGTGTTATATTTTTGCCTACGAAACATGATATTTTCACTGTAAGGGAATATGTAGCATTTGTACCCCCGAAAATGTCAAATAGTCCCTGGTTCTAGCAACTATTTGAGTGGGCGCGTTATCTTGGTAAAAAAGAATTCACAGAAATCGCTCCTTGAGCGCTCTTTGAAAAAAGAACTACACATACGTGGCCTATAATTTCAACCAGAGACTTCTATTGAGATTAGCTGTCAGTTCAAAGCAATTTCAGGAAAAAAAGAGATTATATTAATTCCATGGCTAACAATTTTTGTAGCAACTCTCGTACCGTTAAGTTTTATCCAATATTCATAAATATTTTTTACACTTTCCATCGTGCACCAAGTGCGCAAATGAAATGCGTGAAATTCCATCGTTAGATTAAACAAAATTACTTATACTTTTAATTTTACTTTTATATATATTTTACAATTAGTCAACCGCTTTCGGTTTTATAGCGTTGACTAATTTTTGATTGATTTACATATAAGTATATGCCAGCCTCGACTGATGAAGGCACGTCCTAACAATGTCACTAAATAAACCGTAAGTTCAATTCTGGTCAGACACAGACAGTTCCTGTGATGAATACCTAAACATTTTTTTTTTGTTTGTTAAGCCTAAAACAGATGGTTGTAAAAAGTGTGAAACGACTGCAAACACTTTTATAATTAAATATTAAATAAAAATATTAAATAGAAATTAACACCCATTTAACAAGTAAATATGTTTCATCTTTACAAAACGGACTTTTTCATCTTTACTAAAGATGACATGATGAGTGATAGACACATCTCTGCCTATCCCTTTGGTATTACACGCGTGAAGCTACTTAGTTACTTTTATTACATTTCATATCTCATAAGTATGTTTGTATTTAAAAAGTCACTGCACCTACTACTTTCTTATCACTCACATTTGGCATTTAGTTTATTGCTTAAGGTCGCGTCACGAACTTAATGATTGTACCAAGGAGACCAAGACCCACGCTATAACTAGGCTTCCTTAACCTCGACAAAACTGAGTTAATAGCTTCAAAACTAGTGTAATTTTCTCTTTAAACTTATTATTTGTAAATTGTAAAATCTTCGTTATTTAAATAGAGTCTCAGTTTTCCCTAATGCCAAATTTATAAACATGATTAATATCCCCAAAGACAAACCATAAATTAAAACAAACTAAAAAAATAAATTAAAAACTATACAATCACAAACAGACACTTAAATTTTATTAATATATATATAAACTAGCTGTTTTCCGCAGATTTTCTCGTGTTATAAATGTTTAACCTCGGATCGTAAGTTATGTCCATGGTACCGTCATGAAAAAACAGATAGTGCTTTAGAAAAACAATAAAAAAAACATCATACTAATGGTGAACACACGCAATTTATCATATAAATTTTAACCTCCAATTTCCCCCGTTCAAAAGTTGATTTTACCTTTAACTATCCTCGTTCTTTAACTAAACCTACACCCCGAGTCTTTAACTCGTATCAAATTTCATCAAAATCGATCTAGCGTTTTTACCGTTAAAGTATAGGTATCACACCTCTGTCTCCGTTTTCAAAGATAATGTGCGTGAAGTTGCTTTCGAATGAAGATAATCCTACGTGAAATCTTCACTACATAGAAAACATTTGAATACGCTGAAACTTTTAAATTGTTTTTCAGAACTAAAATAAATTGTCTGTAACGTTTTGATAATAAAAGTCCTGCAGATTTAGTCATTAGTGCTATCATAATATTTTAAAATCCTGCTGTTTAATAGCACACAGCATATATCTAGTAGCGAGAACGTGCTAATGGGTTTTATATTTCATCGCTAAAACCTTTTCATTTGATGTTCCTAGAAAAACTAACAAAAAGTTTAATTTATTTAATAGCCCAGTAACCGTGTCTGTAATAACGTTATTCACCATGTTGGTCCTGGATTTTGACGAAGAATAAATCACCTGCCCTCCTGCTAGATAGTTTTAAAGATATGAGCGAGAGCGAATACCTTCATTTCAATTGTGGCTAATAGGTTGTTGCTTTATCATCTATTTATTTGATTGTTTGTTTGCATTGAATAGGCTCTGAAACTACTGGACTGATTTAAAAAAATTTTTCACTATTAGAATCCTACATTATCCATTGAGAAGGATTAACGCGGGTGAAGCTGCAAGGAACTGCTAATTCAGAATAATCTGAAAAATATTTAAGAAAAGTTGTCCGACCTCGGATATGAATTCAGGACCTCCCTGAAGCTTCCCTCAGCTTCCCTGAAGAGGTAGACAGAGATGCGCCAAGGCATCTGCGAATAGTCAGCAGATATACTGGTACACCCATGATAAGCCAAGCTGCTACGTCCGTGATGTGATGGCAAGATTATCGACACATCGGGCACACTTCAATCCCAGGTAACTTTATGTTTGTTCAGAATAATCTGAAAAACATTTTAAGAAAAGTGATTTTTTTTAAATCATTTATTTGTTAAATATCAGCCAACCCACCCTTAATTATATTACTTACTATATATATTACTATGATTACTTGAATGAAACCCGGATATCAACAGGTAGTGTTTGATAATTGACCAAAAATACCTATCGTGCATATTTAACAAATAACCTTGCCCTTAAAAGTTTAGAGTTAGCTTCCGGTAGTGAAACTAGACAGATGAGCCAATTCAAAACAAGAAAATTTAAAGTATTTCAAAACAAGTAAACAAGTAAATTTTAAATTTTAAATTAAATTAAGAACCGAGACTAGACTTTAAAGTAACTATACCTTAAACCTGATATTTATAGAAAACCCATACTCAATAAGAAATATGCGGAAGATCAAAGCTACTACTTCGTCTAAGCATTTTTAATAGAATTTATAAGATTTTTAAAAGTTAATTACAGTCAATAAGACAATTACTACTCTTTTATTGTTTTAGTCTGTCTATTCAGGCTTAAAACCAGCCCAACTGTTATAGTAATTTAACCGTAATATTATAACTATAAGAATCAAGTAAGTCGAAAAAAATCCTAAACCGCGGGCAAAAGCTAGTCCTAAAAATATTATAAATGCGAAAGTTTAAAAGTATGGATGGATATTTGTTACTCTTTCACGTAAATAGGCTACAATTTATAAAGATATTGTGTGAATTGTGCAAAATATTAAGTATGGGCAGACTATGTCGCAGGCACCAGCTAGTATATAATAAATAAACATCTGCTATCTTGTGTGCAGTTAGAGTGTGTCGGTAAAAAAATAATTGAACAGATTACTTAATTATTAAACCACCAACTAGGTAACAGAAGACAAGTAGTATATTCTTTTCTCGGTGTACGGTAAAATATATTGAATTTAAAAAATCGCCCCAGTTACGCAATATATCGCACAAAATATTGTTTAACTTTAGCGATTTCTAAGGTCTGCTGAATTCTCATCCAATTCCAGAAAAAAAAATCACCGCCTAATAAGTTTTATAAAAAAACTTTAAATTATAAATTTTGTTTTAAATTTCATTGTCACCCTGAATAAATGAAGAGCTTATGTTGTTTACTGAATCAGACATTGACATTGAACCAATGTCCCGCGGCTACAGTAATAAGGGCCAAACTCAACATACCAGTTCGGAACACTCGTATAAAAGCATCTGCAATCGCTCTCAAATTTATTCCAAACACATCAACGGAACAACAAACAACCAAACATGTACTCCAAGGTATGAAAGTTTTACGATATTGAGATTAATTATTTTTTATCTTAATTAAAAGTTGGGTCATTTTAAATGTGTCCAATTAAGTTTCTTAAAAACCCATTTTATTTCTTGAAAATCATAAAGAATTCTAATATTCAAAATCATGCAGTGGACGATTAGAATAAAAAAAAATTAGGTAAAGGACCATTTCTACATCTGAGATTCACCACTCTCTGTCTTCTCAAGCCTCTTTAAAATGTTATAACTTATAAGTAATTACCACTTTAAAAAAACTTAAAATATCTATGTTCACTTAATTTTTTTTTAAACTTTTTTTTATTTTCGAAGTATGTTACCATAACCCATTATCATTTTTACTCTTCCTGGGCATCATTCTAAACCTCTCACTTGCTTTTTAATTTTGTCTAAATATTCCTGAAATACCCTCATCGTTAACTTCAACTGACGCTAACCCTTCAAGAAAAGATCTTATTCGCCGAATATTTACTCAGAAGTGGATAGTAGAAGCGTAATCTCACTTTTTCACACAAAACATTTCCTATGGGAAAAATCTTATTATATTCCAAAGATAAGATTTTTTAGATCAATTTTCTTATGAAACCGTCATTATCATCGACTTAACCCAAAACTACCTTCCCGGAAATACACAAGTGTGTTTCTTCTAATTTAGTGAAGTCATTCTATTACGATATATTTATGATAATTCATTGAAAACTAATTTCAATTATTTTACTTATTACTAATCGTTCATCCAGCTGGACAGCATGTGTATCATTTTGAGCGTGAGTGTCAGTGAACTTCATAATTATCGTCATCATGATGAGACCTTGTACTTTAGAACATAGACCTTACCGGAACTTCGCCCCAACTTTATTTTCTCAAATAATACAGAACTTACATATTATAAATGTACTCTTCATATCATATATTATCATATCCTATTAATATTATAAATGCGAAAATTTGTGAGTGTGGATGTTTGTTACTCTTTCAAGCAAAAACTACTGAACGGATTTTCATGAAACTTTGCAG
>DVZR01000096.1:0-11461 GCA_018237405.1 Thisbe lycorias
AATTTAGATGTACCCTGTGCACCATGTAACCATGTTTTTATATTAACTTTTGTCTTTCTACTTTTAGTTCCCGCCATTCGTTCGAACAAAATAAACCAATATTGTTTACGTATCATATAATGGCGCAATTGAGGTTCATTAACCTTACTCTGTACCTTCAAACTTCAAATTATTAATTTATTGCTGAATCTTTCGAAATATTTGTTAAAGTAAGTGGATTAATCTTGTTGTTATTGAACGCTAAATCCCCTGCTTTTGCCTACGCTATATTAAAAATATCGGAACAACAAAAATAGGAATAATTAGAAATTAGAAAAAGTTATTGTCATCCATGTTAAATCATTATATATAAAATTCTGGTGGCTGCTTGTTCACTAAATTTGTTTGTTTGTTTGTTTTCTGTTTGTTCGTTGAAGACTAAGTGATTGCTTAGACATGATTTACAAAGTAAATCACCACAAAGGAGTCGTTTAAATATCTCTGAAGTTGTGAGTTTAAATATCTGAAGGTATAATCTTGTATCTATTAGGTTACTCCATTAAAATGCGAGTGAAGTCACTAGTCATAGCTATATTATTATGTCGACAAAACCATAATTTCATTTATTTACACAGTTTCCATTTTTTGCTGACCTATCTAATTTGCCTGAAATAACACAAAATATCTGTGAATATAACAAAAAATTAGTTCTGTTTGTTTAATTACGATTGTTAGAATAGGCTATATTTACTAACCAGGCAGACAAGGAAATATAAATTCGCGAACAGTTGTACAGCCCGTTCGTGTTCTACAAGCACTTCTCCGGCTTATTTGCTCTGTTTTCGTATTTTACTAAGATTCTTGTTTATTGGCATCATAGATCATTATTTATGTTTGTTTGTAAGCTAAAATATACAAGTAATGTTAGTCTAACCCCAAGTCCACTTTGGTGTACTTTTCTAACATATTTGAATCAACTTACATGAAATATTTTCGAAGCATTTCCTTTTATCTCGATACAATTTGTTAAGTGCCCTTCTTGGATCATTGCGCCATTTCGATACAAGATATTTTTACCCTTCAACAATGACCTTTTTGGTATTTACTAAATTATTATTTGACAAAATTTGGGCTCACATAACCATTGTTTTCAGTTGGGAATATGTACGGTCAGTCCAATATTATCAACGGGGAAGATATTGGTATCGTGCCATCATCATACATGTATTTTTTATTTGTTTTTAATTATTTTTACCAAAACTACGGTTGAACTACCATAAATTCAAAAATAAGTCTATATTTATGTATGATTGAAACATTTTAGAATTACATTAGTTATATATAAAGGATACTGGTTATAACTTTCTAGCGTAGTTTACGCGAGGACTATATAATTTTGTTGTTTGTCTGCGTGGTCGAACGGAGTCGGTGTAGCCAGGGAAGATTGTTTGACAAACGAGATCCTAAGTTCGAATTCTAGCTCGGGTAACTTTGTTCTAAATAAAGTTATGCAGATTATTCTGAGAAAACATAAAATTTCGAGGGGTTCTAAGTATGCCCGATTGGCTTGCCACCTATGACATCATGAAAATTAACACCTATTGTAATAAATAATTACGGTGCCCTAAAATTTTTATGTAGTTGGGTTACAGTTTTTGAAAATGTATTCTAGTGATGTAATTGAAGAACTCTGTTTGCTTCTATAAGACATGCCTCAAAATGAAAATGTTTTAGAGTCAATATGGCCTCATCTAGCAATGGCAAACTATCAAGACACGTATAATGTGTATTTCCTAAAATGAAAATAACATTACACATATTGCAATAATTAGTTTCCCGGGTTTCTCATGTTCTGGTATAATAATAATATTTCCTAAGTACCGGCACTGTTACAAGAAATGAGGGCAGGAATAATTGCTTAGAATTTAATTCTCATTTCCTTCCACACAACCACAAATAAGTCTTCATATTACTTGATTGTACCTACTACAGTTATATAATCTTAACTCTGTTCTTCAGATATAAGTATAATTATATTTCAGGCATGAATAATTACACAAAAGTAAATATTCTTATTTACTTTTAAGTAATTATACATACGTTTTATGTTTGTAAGGTTCTATTTTGTAATTTTAATCGTACTTTCTTTTGACTTTACCGTGGTAAGAAAATTTTGCCATTGTAGTTTGGTAGCTCACTGTGAATATTCATTTTGACTACAAGTTCCAATTTGTTAAGGTTTGAGTTCATTTATAAATTAATTGAAGCTTTGGACTAGCTTTCTCTATTATTCATGGACGGACTCCATGCACTTGTTGCTTATGCAATAGCTTTTGCAACACTAGATACGCTAAAATGCAAAGGTTGTTAACTTGATCTAGAAATAATGTAGTGGGCAGAGATTACAAATATCAAGTTATATGATTATATGTTCTAATACTAATAACATTTATCTGTTCAATGACCGAATTCTTAATACTTTTATTGGTACTTATTGATAGTATTAAAAGGGATATTACCACGATTGGGTATTTTTCACCAATATTTAGACGCTGCAAGCGCGATTGATCACAAGACAATTATTATTAAAATTAAAAATTAAACCAAATTAGAGTCAGACTCACTGTATCAATCAATGTAAGGTTCCATAATTGCCCATCACAATAAGCAGTTTTTAAACGGTGTATATATGCCGTTAATCTTTTCATTGTTATTCAGTTGATCGGAAACCCGAAAAGCCTATCCGTGATAATTGTCCATTTTCAAAACATTAAAAAAATATATATGTATATATACATATAGGTATAATATATAAAGAAGGTTCCCATTAATTCAGTCTTTTCCATAATATATTCTACAATGTTTGTTACATTTAAGCGCTCGATGTTTATTGTAATTATGATAATCAGCACTAGAGGGTAGCTTTTAGTCCTATTGCTTAATTTAGGTTATTCCCAATTCAACAGGCGTATTATTTAGTCCATAATGTATTTACAAATTACAGTAATAGCAGACTATTACTAATATCAGGATATTTGCTCGGTTAAGTTGATCAGATAATATATTATTAGGAATACGCAATATAACTATGTGTTATAGGAATTTTTAGTTAATATTTACTGATATTATAGAGAGGCGAGTGGGTAGGTTTGTGAGTTTATAGGTTGGTAAGAATATCATTGATACTATTGTATAGATTTCGAAAAGTTATTCGTCTTCGTGTAAAAATTGCAAATTATTTACTTATCATTTCGATATCAGTTCGTCTACAGCAATTTTTCATACAAAATTGCTACGAGTATCGAGTATGGTAAATCAAAAGTAAGCTAGTAGACATACAGTCTACAACTATGTGAATTCGAAACTATTTACTGTCTCTCGAAATTGTCATCAATGTCATCGTCAAATCATCATGGATTGTGTACCCAAGTAACAGCATTGACAGGATATAAACCAGGAACTTTTAATTAAGGAGTTTACTTATGTGTCAAAGGGCGGCAACGCGTTTATTGCCTACTATCTGCGCTACTTAGTAGGCGTAGAATAATATCCGCTATAACCGTCCTATTGCGGATATTAATAGGCGGAATAGATCATGTACTAATGGGCCTTTCAACTTTTTTCTCAACTATTTACTGATACCTTTTTTTTAAATCGCTATTTTTTATTAACTATCAGTTATCGCGACAGAAGTTGTCCAGCTAATTTAAATTTCTTACCTAATGAGTAATGACTCTTTTTGAGTGGATACAATGTAAGTAATATAAACTCATCAATACGAATTCTGAAAGAGAAGTATAGCGATTGACGTGCGTCATTTTTTTAAGTATAGATTAGGAGGTTCCGTTAGAAGTGGTAAAACATTATCCACGTTGAAAATACGATATCCAACTATTATTTATCCTTATCCATTGTTAGTTTCATTTCAAGTCAAATTGTTAAGATAACCTTAAAACAAAAAAGAAGACGAATATTTTGTCTGCTCGCTCGATCAGATTAGACATACGACATCTTCTTCTCATTTCTTTCAAATACTCAAAAAAAAATTGCTTGGGCTTGCTATTGAACACATCTTGGGTCTTATTGCCACTGCATAAACACTCAAAAAAACACGTGCGGCACGTCATTCATTCCTGTTGTGTAAGACACTCACATCCACTGTAATCGCATTGTATCCTTTATTACACATTCCATTATTTTGAAAGGTTTTTGTCCATCTACTTTTAAATATAGCATCAACACATCTAAAATACATTGAATATAACTAAATTAAACTCACAGAAATAGACCTATCTTCTTGTTATTTTATCCTCAAGGCCCAAAAAAGATCCTTAACAATAGAAGTACTAAATAAAAGATTACAGAATAAAAGTAATGCAAACTGATTTTGCTTCCTTTAAAAAGGGTTGTTTAGGCATTCACGGCCTTAAAAGGTCTTATTTGTATAAATTAAATCTTACGATATAATTTGGGTTTGTGTACCCAAATTATATCATAGCTCTGTCCGTTGGTTTAATTGTAAGAGGTTGGGGTTTGCGCAAGTTATTCAGATATCTATTGTATCGTCAAAACTACAATGGTTACTATTATATTTTGATAACAAGGCTCATGAGAATAATTTTATTATACGACAATTATTATTATTTATATATTTCTTATTTAATATACGACACATATTTATAGGGCCAACAGGCAGATGATGAGATTCCTTTACCTTGACGAGTATTGTTTTTTGCTATATTTACATGTATGGAAACTTACGTAAGTAGCAGTATCTTTACGCTTATTTTCTTTGAAGTTTTAGGCAGAGCTGTGTTTGTACCCCTGAGATTAGTTCGTAGTATGTACTAGCAGTCCTGGTACTAGTTGTTGTACACTTATTTGTGAAAATAATCTGAATGTAGTTGTTGAAAAATGTATGTAGTTTTTTATCAATCACTCAAAAACTTAAAAAAAAGATCTTTAACGGGGGAAAAAATTCCAATAAGAATTATCCGCTCCCGGACCTTTACCTCCAGTATTTATAACTTAAATTCAATTCAAAATATAAATTAAAACGTATTTTCGTAGTAATACTTTATCTTAAAAATGCTTTCTTTTTCTTTCTTTATAAGAATTCCTTTTAACATAGTATTTCTCGAGGGATATTACTTGAGAACTTTTAAAGCAAGAATAAGCAAGTAAGCGTTTTCTAAGTTACGGCAACTTTACTTTAGATCAGATTTACTTCTCCTCTTCATTAGTATAGTACCTATTTATGAAGTGTTTATCTTATATGAAGTTTTAAACTGTAGGTTTAAGTGTAAAGTTTATTCATCAGTAGAACAAAATCTTTCGATAAATATATTTTCCCTGTGATCTACACTTCTATGCTTATGAAAATAAGAATCTTTTCGCCTCATAGGCGAATCCCCGAAGAAGTAAGCAAAGGTGTACGCCACAATTATTAAGTAAGTATTAGAGACCTTACTAACGAAATTGGAAGTATATAGTAAATACCCATGATTATCCAAAATCTATTTATCACTTCACTAATCTCGTAACGTTATAGGTGGCAGCCTATTGCGATATCGAGCATCCTCCAATATTATGTTTATTCAGAATAATATGAAAAACATTTTAAGAAAAGCTGCTCTACCTGGGAATTGAACCCAGGTCCTCGTGTGGCGTCGATCTTAATCGGCGGCAGTGGGACCATTACAATACAGAAATAAAATTTTTATAGAGGTAAAGTTCGTAAAAAGTAGTAGTTTTTGTTTTAAGTCAGTAAAAAACATACATTATATTATTACATTTTTACATTATTTTGACTGTTTGGTTATTTTGTATCTATAGCTGTTGCCGGCGGATATATGTGAGAAAGATTAACGTGAACAAAGTCACGGGAAATTGCTAGTTATATGGGTTTATGTGCTCGAGTTAATGCTCAAAACTCATTATATTGTAAAATGTGATACGGATCGTCTCTGTAGTCGAATATAAATGTTTCTCGGCAGGACAATTTGTTTTACGAGATTTTAAATTTTTTTGATTAAACATATAATTGCGCAGGATTGTACATGTGCTCGTAGGCTTAACATCCTGGTAGGCTCAATATTAAGGGTGTACTAGCACCACAACTATAACTTTAGGGATAATGGTCGTATATGTATTTAATGATTTTACCCTCCAAATTAGCCTAAACTATTAATACTCAGAGTGATTGGCGGTACACAGGCGTAATTATCTAATTTGTACAATATACAGTATGCATAATACCAATTTCTTGACAACTTACAAACGTATTTTGTATTACTTCTTGTTTTGTAAGTGTTAAGCAAAAGAGATGTTATAGAGATCATATTTGTTTTAGATGCGTTGATATTCTGGAGGCTGGGATGTTATTAAATAATAAATAAAATATATTAATATTACTGGACAAATTACACGAATTGATCCAACCCCAAAATAAGCAAATAATTTGCTTGTGTTATGGGGTGATTACCTTATGTGCTAGCTCATCTAGTATTTATAATTAGGTTAAATCATTCTAAACTCACAAAGAAATATCTATTTTTGGCACGGTTGAATAAAGTGAAAATATAGTTTAAAAATAAAGGATATCAAAGCAAATAATAATACCAAAGTTGATGGCAACGGACCCTTGTTCACTTAGTCATTGCCGCAACATAACTAAGTTATAAAGATAAGAACGATAAAAGCTAAATATAAAAGCCATTCCGGCGTCGAAGTTGTCTTTGACGGGCGTTTATAAGCTTTTTATGTATCGGGACACCGATTTGAACTTTTAAACGCGATCGCCCTTTTTATATCAATTTTATCATTCAAGCCTCTCGGCAGTAGGCAGTAAGTGATTGAATTATCACTTTAAGAGTTAACATAATAATTCGGTTTATTATAATTGACTTATGAATAAATAAGGTACTTTTCGTATTCAAGTATAATAAAGCTTAAGTCAAGTTTGTTTTTTTTAAGTTTTAATTAAATTACGGCGCAAACAAGACCGCAAATTTTGTAGTCTATTCATGTAAACTTACTAGCTTCTCTCCGCGGTTTCGTCAACCTGTATTTTTGTGGCAATTATTATTCTGAATTTGTCTGTTGTTATGTTCCGTTCTGTTCCTCTTTTGAATAAAAGAGTAATAATTATCTATCCATTCATACAAAGCACATTTATATGAAAACATATATGTTTTTATGGAAATTTTATTTTATCCTTTAATCTTCATCCTTTGTAATATATTTACTATCGTAAGTTAAGAGCAGTTCGTCTTAGCTATATTCCGCGGACGATAACCATAGTTGGTGCCCGCGCTAATTTGGGCATTTGCTCGCGTGTGAAATAGTATGAGCAAAGCTAATTGGCGCAGGCACATGCACACGCACAACTTGGCTTATAGATCATGGACATCAACCAGCAGATCGCCCAAAATCCTATTTACAGTGTCCTGTATTCTGCCCACTTCCCAGAGCTAGTAGAGGCGGTAGGCCTTGTTAATTTGTATATTGAAGCTTTAATAACTAACTAAGGTGGAAAACTACTTATCAGATGTTTTGCGTTCTGTCGTTTTCTTTAGATATATTATTTATCAAAATAAACATCAAATAAAGTCGTATAAGGAAAACGCACGTATATATAACGATTTTATTACTGTACTAAACTTTAAGTAAATTCTTCGCGGACCCTCATAAATTTTTATGATTGTAGTCCACGAACGCATATATTTTTCATGTCTGTTTTATCAATACAAATGCATTATAATTAAAAATCTTCCATTTCTAATTTCCTTCCAAATTCAATAGTATATCAGTGTAAATACAGGCGCTAGTATTCTACGATAACTACATTTCACCAGACTATTATTTAGATGGGTGTTATATCTGCATCCAGAGCATTAAAGGACTATAGATTGGTTCCTTAGACTTTTTGACTTTAGCTTAACACATGAGTTGATAATAATATTTAATGCTTTGTTTATTGAAATGTATATATACATATATATAAATATATAATAAGATTAGTCTATCTTGGAGCAAACGATTAAATAAAAAAAATATCTGTAACGTTCTTGGTGTTTCAATATCATACCAAAAGTTCTAAAGATCCTAGAACAAACCTACAAACTCAAAAAGTCATACTGTGTGACTTTTTGATATTGATATTCGTTTCTTACCAAGAACTATTATCGTTAATTCATTAATAAGCAAGCCATATTTTTGATACTATAAAGTAATTTGATCTTTGATATAATATTATTCAATTTTCAATATAAAATATATATATATTTATATAAAAAATCGACAAGCTAAAACAAAACTAAAAGTTTACGGGTAGAACTTTCTAATTCACTGGTCTGTATCTAATCATAATTGTACACGACAAATTGATAAAATTTTACGAAGTGTAAATAAATTTTATCCTAATAATAAATTGACTTATTGGTAGAAAACTGATTGAAAAGTTAAATTTTACAGTATAAACTAATGCTATTAAAAATTACGTTAAAAAAGTTACGGGCGTAGAGCATTGTTACTGTGTTACTGGTAACTAATATTATTTATGTACATATATGTATACAATGCACGCTATAACTAAACTGAAGTCCATCCAATGTATAGTAATTAAATTTGTAAAACTATAAAAATATTTGACACGATGGCGTAGTCCAGCGTAAGTGTATTTATATATAGGCGGCATTCGAAGCACGGAATTTTGTATGTATTTTTTTCTTACTGAAATTATATCGCAATGCCATTATCGCAAATAAATTTAGACACTCTATCTCGACATATGCTTTATATGATGTTATGTAGGAATAAATATTTCAAGAGCCCCATTAAAAGCTCGTATCGTATATTTGTAATTTACACTGAAGTGGTTAAGCAGAGTTCGCAGTGTTTATTACAGTGGAAGTTTTACACAGGAATTTTTAAATCAGCATTTACCCTTTAAACATGCGCTAGCTTTGAAAGTTCTGAATTTGTTTAATAATTCTACATTCTCTTTAAAATGTTAGGACTCTTTAGTGATATACAAAATACAAATAGAAAAACTAATTCTCCTTCAGATCCAGGTTCTGAAGTTACTTCTTCTTAGTAATGGGCGTAAAGGTACTACTTTATCTTCACGTTCTTGTCCATGATATGGTGGGCAGAGGAGTAAAAAAAAGAGGAGTGCAGTGTACACCCACGATAAGCCAGGTATAGAGTCCCATGATATATTAGGTTGCAAATATATTTCGCACACATGTTATGGTATGGAATTGGATCTCAGGGTGTCATGTATGTTGGAAAATTATCTATATCAATATTATAAAGAAAAAATATTTGTTGGAACGCGTTAGTTGTACCTGTCGGATTACAAAAGTTTTGCATAAGAATATCCAATTTTTGTAGAAAAGTATAAGCCATATACTTTTCACAGTTCTTCAGGTGCAGAGTAATTTAGATCATCGTTGGGATACGCTAGTCATTGCTTAAACCGTATTTAAAGGAATATTGACAAGGGTTGTATGTTTATTCCAAAAACTAAATAATATTAAGGAGTATTGTAATTTAAAGGAATGATTTATACAAGACATAACGATGACACAAATTATTATTTACAGAAGTCACAATGTTTAGGATTACGACATCATTCAGTTACAAGATTGCAAGGCGTGGGCACCGATAAATCACATAATTCACAGGAAATGGAACAGATACTGTATTCAGTGAGGGTAAATTGAGGCTTCGAACACGAAAGGATGTGCTCAAATAAAGGAGTACATTTATAGCTTACAAATAAATATTTAGTTTCGTCGACAATATAGCCTTAGTAGGGTTTATGTAGTAAATAACTAGCTCATGTATTAGAAAAGCCTTCGCTGCAATTTGTGACTTACAGGATTAATAATAGGGTTTATTTTTACCGTAAAAGTGACGTCATCACACCCAGCGGGCCAAAGTCAATCACACTCACGTTGTTGTTGATAAAGTAATTAAAGGGGATCAAGAGAGCATGAGTTTCTCTTGGGTTGTGTGTGTTAGGTAGCAAACAATAGTCGTAAAAAAACCAGTAAAACACAAAAGAGTCAAAAAATTTCTAACGTTATTTTAATGTAAGCAGCTTATAGGTTTAATCTTTATTTTGTCAACAGAAAATCCTTATTTATTTGCCATCTAAATATAACTAAAGTCCCGTTATTCTTTTGTTGGCGAAAGTATATGTAGTAAAAATAATTCATATATTTTTTACATGGGATTTAAACTTACACTTAATAAATGATTTCTTAAAACATGACAATTAGTGTTATTGGCATTCGATATAAGTCATTACTTACGTATTTAAATTATTTTATTTTAAGTACCATGTTTTACCTTTGCTCGCCTATCAAAAGTTGTCTCAGTGAGAAAAAAGGTTAAACACGAACAAAAATATTAAATAAAATATTAATTAATTATAACAAGTGTGCCCGTGCTGCTTTGTAGCACAAATAATTACAAAAAAAAAAAAATATAAATAAATAAATAAAATAAAAAAGGGGACCAAGCCCGAACCCAATTAATTACGTAGTCAGGGTTATAACCGTTGTTTTAACCCTGTTGTTAGTTGTCAAAAGTTTTCTGAAAAGAACCAGTAACAATATTATAAGCTGTTATGGGAGGAGCCAAAATTTCTGACATAAGAACCAAATAGAAAAATATGATTTCTGAATATTTCTTTAAAGATTTATTTACATATGAAATTGATTTATAAAAGCTTAAGTTCGTGTTAAACTTGGCTCTTTACAAATAAATAGATTGAATCACAAAAAAAAGGCAGCGCGGAAATTATTTTAATATTAGGGATGATTGTAGTATCTTATTGGACGTAGTTCATTATTCTAACATTGATATTTTACCAGGTAATACACAGGTACATCGGACTTGCATTTTGACTTTCATAATATAGATACTTTTATAAGTTTAAGTAACTTTTGTCATCGTTATAATTTTAGCTTGGCGACAGCTACTGTTAGGCTGCTCTGAAAGTTTGTAATGCATGTATTATACTACAATCATCTATTTCCAGCTACCTTAGCTAAATCGTACGTGCCCGTCGCTATTCCGATTCAATTGATTTGTCATGTTTGTCTTATCTATTGTTCTGCATGAGTCACTTACGTACCGGATTTTGACATTTTTTGAAAAATGAAATTTTTTATTCGTTACTGAAAATATGATTGTTAATCTATTTTGTACGTAAGCTTTTATTCCAGAAAATGATTTTTCATACATATATTTTAAATTGGCATTTAGAACAAAGTATATTTTATCGCATCGTAATATACTCTCTACATTAAAATCACATTAAAAAATATGGTTCATGCCAACCGTAAAATAATTTTCTATGTAAACATCAAACAAATATTTCTCTAAAACAGTAGAAAAATAAAAAAATTTGATTTTTTTATTTTTCAACATGAAAAAAACATGACATCTTTAAAAATTGTTGTGGTGG
>DVZR01000097.1:0-11452 GCA_018237405.1 Thisbe lycorias
CTTGAACGGAATTGCCGTCTGTGTCGACATCTGAAATTTTTTCATATTAACAATTAGCTGTATGTCCAAAAAGAGATTGATATATTAGCTATATCAAATTTCACATTACATTAAGGATTAAATTGTTCATTAGCCAGTCCCTTGCATCATATACTCAAAAGACTATATTTTAATAGATATGGGTCCATCTTATATATTAATAGCATAAACTCTCAGTGATTATGGAATAATAGCTGCATATTTTTATATTTATTCGGTTTTTATATTTATTAGTGTTTTGGATTTTTATATTTATTAGTCGGTTATTGTCTCATTTTGAGCTTCAGCCGTAGATGTACAGAATAATAAAGAGTATTCTTGGCTTGGTATAAGATAACCAAGCCACAGCGAAACGTGGCAGAGTCAGTTAATAACTGTGAATATCTTAATGCCGTGCTCTTAAACAAAATATTCGAGACAATATTTTTGGGATATCATACTGGAAAGTCGATTTTAGGCAATTTCTTAATAATTTCAACTGACTGCATAAAATAATTGAGAAAATATACAATATACAATAGTTTTTTTTTTATGTTTTATATCTGAAAACTTCGGTCAATAAATATAAAAGAAGCTAGCTAAGTCTTTCATATTTATAACTCTTCTCATATAGTCGATTTTGGAGACCCTGGAAGACTCCTTCGGACAACACACGACCCATTTGATCATGATATATTAGTCTGGGTCTCCCTCGGTATCTACATCCTTGCATTTTCGCATTATATATCGTCTTTGTAAATCTTTTATCCGAGATTATTTCTACCAAATCAACGGAGCCTGTCCATTCACATTTTTATACCGGTACTATCTTTCAAGTGCTGCTTTAGCAAGAAGGACGATCGCAGTCTCAAACCCAGTCATAAGGGAGCCTCAGACAGAGTAAGACGTATCGCGTGTGCTAGTGAACCGACAATATAATGAACAGATTATATATTTTATATCAATGGTAGTTAATATATTATACATATACACATGAATCAGTCAATACAGCAGATAGATCAATTATCAGTAGGTACTTACCTATAAAATCGCAAATTGCATTTAATTAAGACCTATGTTTGTTCAAAATGAAAAAAAGGCTTAAAATAAATATTTAAAATAGTTTTATTTGTCTTCGTATCATAAATGTAGTGACAAATGTACATAATATCTTAAACATTACAAAATCTTTTTAAGACCAATACCTATGTATAAGTATCAGTGCCAGAGTTTAAGGGAATGATAACATACACAGAACTACAGTGTATCAAAAAAGTTATAAATGTATGAATGATGAACAAGTGAATGGTTTCCAATTGAATGGATTCTAAAATTTAAAAATAAACGGTAAGAACAAAATAACAAGTAACAACAAAATAAAGTTTAAAACTTTATAATTATGTAAGATAAAATATGAATACTGATGGTGATTAAATTAAACTACAAATGATTTTTAAACAAAAAAACCTCCACCACTGGGTTTCGAACCCAAATTATCTCCATACTATGGAGTATTATAGACTGCTTTATTCTCTAATTTGTACAAAATTAAAAAGATGGTGCTATAAATTATTTGTATCAAAGTATACTGACCGAAATATGAGTCGGTGTCTTTCGAATTCACCGTAGTAGATATGGAATGCAGCTGTGAGATACAGATAGGTATATTGAAAAAAAACTTTATTCATTCATTCAGTCGCATTTTATGCAAAGTTTACGATGCTAATGGTATCAAAAATGAATTCCAATTTTAAAATTCCGTTGTAACTACGCGGCTTGATATCTGTGTGCGTGACCTCAACTCTGGCTCCAATACATACCTATACAACACATTTAAATGTTTTCAGAACTTACAATGTAGGTATCTAATAAAAGATATTGTAATGGGATGGAAAGTATCGTTATGTAATTCACTTGTACTTCTTTTCTAATGTTTTTATTATGGTCAAGGTTGATTTATGAATTTAAAAATAAATTAGTTAATACTCTCAAGAGCGAAACCTAGTATATGTGTACTGGTTGTCTAAAGCATAAGCGTGTTATTTGTGAAACAATACAAGTCAAAAACTTTTCAAATACTTTTTTTACAAATTCCAATTATTGAGTAACTAGCAATAAATTGTTTCCTTGGCTTGGTTTAAAAGCAAATTGAATGATCTCTCCATCTTACCATAAAACGACCTGCACACTGACATTTACAACATAAGAATAAACGAATTAGTGGATAATTATCACTACAAAAATGTAATCAAAGCATGATAAAATCAGTTTAATAAAAAAGCAGGGAATATGTTTAAGTATTATTGTCATAATCTAAATTCATCCTGAAAAAATAATATAAGATAACCATAAAACAGGACGTGTTCATCAATAAACATTTAAATAAATGTTTGAAATATATGGCCATCAGTATAAACATTTACTATAATTGATGGTAAATATAATTCCAATATGTCCTATTCACTCTGTATTCCCAACAAGTGGGAGTACTGGTCAAGTTCTACTATTAAGTAGCTGTTTATCTTAAATGCAAAAGTGTGACTTGCACCAAACAAAGTATATATTATGCTTTTCATAACAAGCAGCTAATATACTAGCTTTAATATATATTGATGGTTCAAATCATTATTGCAGATTATGCAAATTACATAATTATTAAGAAAATAAATACAATCTCATAATCAATACATAGCAAAAATGTGTTTAACAGCTTATAATTTCCGATTTATAAATAAATACATACATCATACCAACATTGGTCTAAATAACTTAAAATATTACTATAGACATAATTAAAAATGAATTGGATTCCTTTAAAACAAACACAAATTACAATGTTCATTATGTTTCAAAATATTTACACAGTAATTAAATAAAACATTATTAAAACAACAAAATTTTTGCAAACCTAATTGGTTATTGTTTATCCTTATTATTAAAATCATTTTGAGTTTGATGGGAATTGGATGGGAACGACATATTCTTCAAATGCAAATCAAACTGTCTCTGCGCGTGTAACCATGCATTTTGAATTTCCATTTGGTGCCTAAGTATTGCATGCTGTGCATGAGTTATTAGAGGAGATTGAGAACGATAATCAGTGGCTGAACTAATAGGGGCATTAGGAGTCAAATTTGGTGTTATTGGCTGACGAATACCAGTCAATTTACCAGGAGGCATTAACGGACGTACTGGTTTAAGTACAGATTTTGAGGGACCAGGAGAGGCTTTAGGTGATTCAGTCTTACTTGAATTTACATTTGAAATCTGTGTGCTTGTGATTTGGTTAGACTGATTGACACTTGTTTCAGAAGTAGTATTACTATTATTAGCTTGCTTTTCTTCTGCTATGACTAATTTAGGAGAAGTACTAGGAGAGCGAGTTTGTGAATGGGGCGATGGTTGAGCTGTACTTGAAGAAGTATGAGATGTTACTTGGTAGTTAGGGGATGGAACACTTGCACTGACATTTGCATTTTGTTTTATCTGATTTCCTTTTTGTATTGGTTCTTGTCTGGGTGAATTTAATACACTAGAACTATTTTTATCAAGTTTCATTTGACCAAGTGAGCTCGTGGAAGGGTGTCTTAATGGGGTAGCACTAGAGTTTAATGGTCTATTAGATAAACTAGAAAATGAGTTATTAGCAGGAGCTACTGTTTGCAGGGGTTTAGAGGATATGTTTTGTTTCTTAGCTAAATTAGCAATTGATTGCATAGTTTCAAATGCTTTTGATTGTTGAGGCCCTAATTGACTCTGCATATTATGTGGTGTTGATAGATCAAGTGCTGTACTTGGTTTAGTCTCTGTTGAAGGAGATCCTACAGTGGCAACTTTGTTACCATTAGGATTATTAATTTTATTTACTGCAAATGCTTTGGGAGTAGCAGGTACAAGTTTTGGCACCTGCATTTTATTTTTAGACACTTTTGACTTTTTATCAGATTTCAAAAGCTGTTGTTCAAAAGTTTGTTGAAATGTGATTGGTGCTGAAATGTGCTTTCCTAATTTTGTATCTGCAATAGGTTTTAAATTTGGTACTGGGCCTTTAGAAGAGGTTTCCGAAGATTTTGTAGGTTTAGAGGGTACAGAATTATTTTCACTTTTGTTAGCAAGATTTGGTTTGTCATTGGCTTCTGGTTTATTAGGTTTTTTTGGATCTGTGTCCGGTAGTTTAAGAATTTCTATATAGTTATGAACTGGGGGACTTGGTATTTTATGCCCAGAAGTACTGGTAGCAGTTGAAAGGTTTTTATTTACAAGATTCTTTTTTGGATCTAGATTTGTTGGATCTAATGGACTACGTGCATCTAATTTTTGATCTGTTAAAGTAATTGATAGTGAAGATGGAATATTTATTTTGCACGAATCAAATAAAGATTTTAAAGGATCTCCACTAGTTGAAGTAGTGGGAGGAACTGGTAGTGATGTTTTAACTTGTGATAAAATTTTACTTCTATCTATAGTCGGATCACAATTGTTTGCCAACAAATCCATTCTTAATTTTGTAACTGGTTGGCCCTTATTTTGTACAGAAGATTGTAGTGGAACACTTGGTTTTAAATCAGGCATTTTCTTTATTATAGGTTTAGCTGTTTCTGGTTGCTTGGAAACAGGGGGATCAGGCTTTGGTAGCTGTAGTTTTAATGGTGAAACAGTTTTTTGTGGATGTGGTGTTGGATTTGAAGAAAGAGAATCAGGTTTTCTTTTAGGAGATGATAAAGTATGAGTGCTAGATACTGTCCTTTTCTGTCCAGAATTATCAGGTTGTTGCTTGAGATTAGATGGTTGTGGTTGTTTAATATCTTTCACTGTTGGTGTATTAAATGTATTAGAAGTTGGCAGAATAAAATTAGATTTTTCCTTATCTGCAGTAGATGACTTAGGTATATTTTCAGACACATTTGTATTTTTAGAAGCATTTATGTTACCCATTTGGTTTAGAGGTACCTTAGACTTTTCTAGTTCAATTTTAATTTTTTTAAATTCTGGTAAATTTTTCCCTGATTCTAGTTTTCTTTTTAAATTGTCTTCAGATTTTGGTGAGTTTGTTTTTAATTCACCTGCTTTAGTAGTTGTACTTGGTTCAACTGAACTTGATTTAGATGGCGAGGTTTTACTACTTAAAGCATTATTCTTTGCAGTCAACTCAAAAGAGTTTAAGAACTGTGATTTTTCAACCTCATCATCATTTTTCTTAGACGGAGAAGAACAGGTTTTACTTAAACTTGAAACAGCACTTTCTTTAGGGTTATTTTGTAAGGCTTCATATGGTTTTGTTTTATCACTTGACTTCTTTGAACTATTATCTTCAGGCATTGGACTGTCAGTCCCAGAGGACACTTCAGAACCTTGGTCATTTAAATTGGGAGCTGGGCTGCTAACATTAGTATCTTCTGTTCCAGTTGGACTTGATTTTCTATCTGGAAACTGTGGCCCTTTTCTTTTCAAATCAAATAATCTGTTACGAATAGCTACATAATCTATAATTTGATAAAAAAATCTCATTGGCTCATTTCGTTTCCAGTTATAAATGTATGCTATATCCATTAAAGTATAGTAGTCAGGTAATGGAACCCGTTTATACAAAATATCAATGGCAAATTGCGTACTATCAATATCAAACTTCATACTTAAAAACTTTTTGAGGTGATTTATGTTAACTACAGCTGGACATTGTAAATATCTTCTTGTTGCTGCTGTTGGTTGTGGCTCATTACTATCAGATGATTTACTCGATATGCTATCGCTATCAGTTATATCAGAATATTCTAGTGAAAATGAAATAACATCTTCAGGGCTAAATATAATTCTTTCTGTATCTTCACCTCTCTGTTCTGGAGTAGCAGACGCAGCTGGACCTGGCCTAGACGCATAAAATTGCTGTCGACGTTCCATTTCTTTTTGAAAGAGCCCTGGTACCAATTTGTATACAATATCTTGGAGAGCTTTATCAAGTTTTATATTAGGCTTAGCAGAATTAATCATCATTTCACAAACTGGACAATAACTTTTTACTTGGAGATGTTTAATGATACAACTCCTACAGAACGAATGCAAACACTCAACGATTGTTGTGGCGTCGATGTAATAACCACGACACAATGGACATGTAATGTGTTCATTAACTTCTCCTAAGAGTGTCCTTTGTGGCACTACTGCACTAGTATTCGTTTCAGCCATCTTCACAACTTTTTTATCCGATTGTTTATTAGAAGTAACCATTTTTAAAACAGTTGCATACCCAGCGTTTCTGTGGTAAGGTTGCTGGTTGCAAGGTAATGAATGAATAATTCTGATTTCCGCGTAGAATCACATATTAATAATACATATTTAATTTGTTAAATTGTATTACTTTTACACAAATTGCATACCTAAATCGATACAATTTTGATCACAAAATACACTGCTGTCGACAGACGACATGACACATTCCGTTATGTTGGTAACCCTGTTTATTTATATTTGCAAGGGGCCTATTGATCAATCATATTTAGCCTAAAAGTAAATAAATATGTGTTTCTTAAATAAAAGCAATAATTAAGTAAGATCTTACCTTAATATAGTTATTTAGCACCTGCGTAAATCTGTAATAACTACATAAATCGAAAATAAAAACTATACCTAGTTGGCGCGAAATTTGTTGAATCAAATGTCAGTTGTCAGAACTCAAAAAACATGTGTTGAATTTATAGATTGCAAACAGTGCTACTACATTCAAAAATCATTTTTGACTTGACACTTATTGCAGCGTAGCTACTTACGCCATTACGGTAGCGTACAAGACAATAATCATTAATCATTTATAATGTTTCATGATATATTATTATAAAAGAAAGCATAAATAGAATCCAAATTAAGCAGTATTAGAAAAAATAGTATCTGTAGTGTTTATGAAATAATAACAATTTTTAGTGCATAAGCATATGTGCTGCCACTACAATTAAGCTAGTGTGCCCATGGCTGTACTCAAAAAGGGCTTGTAATAATAGAAAAGTCCGAACTCAAAATTAGTGTCTTAATATAGTGCCCATTGAGAGAAAATTTCATAATGATTTCTCTTATATGAACAGGGATTTAATACTAAACAAATGACTAATCTACAAATCTAACGTTTAGCTAGCGTGCATATAGTACATTCTGCACAAAAAATATTCGTACATATAATGTATATTATATTTTGTGCATTTTGCGCGAATTCGCAATGGAACAATATGAAAAATGATCAAAGTTATAAATGTTAAAAAGTTAGACCAGAAACAAACAGATTTATGCACTAACTGTACGAGTACAAAATACATTTGTTCCTAGAAAATAACATATTTTTTTATATTGTTTGACGGCAAATTTACGAAAACATTTTACAATATCTAAATCGAGGTTACTAGCGAAATTTTTTCAACTATAATTCAGTTAGTTTTAAATAATTGAATAAATTATTTAATTTAATAAAGAAATCTCCGCTCCTGTAATAGCAGTACTTATGAATTTGTGACTGTGATGGCACTATTTTAAGAACAATTTGGGAGTGAAATTCTGTTTCTTTATCATAAGCCATTTTGAATATGGCCATGTATACACTATCTTAATCATGTGCTAGCTTATACATTAAATATGTAATAATTATTTTTTAAACAGTAGAGACATTATTTTTTCTAACATTAGTCTTTTTAGTTGCAGCTTCACGCAATTCCAGAAAAACTAGGCCAGTACCAGTTTGCCAGTACGCCTACGATTGGTGAGTAGATATATTGGTACACCCACGATTACTCAAGATACTAAATCCCGAGTAATTTCGGACATAATTCATTTTTGTAATGGACAAATGTTGATTTTTCTATATTAACTATGTAAGTACGGTAAGCCTTCATGCATATGAGTACGAGTCGCATCATTATCTCTTGTTTTCTATACGTTTGTGCTATTTCTATCTATCTCTAATTTACGGTGACTACTGGTTCTCAGATATATTTTATCGATACAAACAGAATAAAAATCTTTGAAGATATAAAGATATAATTTGATACAAAATGATATACTGATAAACAATACGTTAGTAAAGATATATATCTTTTCTTATATCACTCGTGAGATGCACAACTTTATGCGCACAATCGATACATTACGATTGCGTTAATTTGATCTCATTTTTATGTCACAGTACTAAAATCAACCAATAGGCGTGCAGATTTACCTATCATTGATTCGATACAAAAAAAAACAATAGTAATTACGAAATTACATAATTCTGATACTTTGGCACATGAAAGGAAATACAATGTACCTATCATTGGCACGCACAGAATGTATCATTTAAACGTGCCTGTGCATGCCGCAGACGTATAGCCAAATAATAAGAAAAGTTTTATGTTGGCTACACTGCAATTACGTCAAATATTATATGTCAAACTTCTGAATTCTGAAGTAGTCTATGGATTTCTTTCTTTCGTAAAAGGGCCTCCGCGGCATTACTTGTGTCTCTGAATCGGAATTAATATCTGTAATCCTAAGTGCAACAATTAACTAAATTTTAGAAGCCTCTCGGCTTTCAGTGAAACGATATGAGAGCAAAGGTATTTCAGTAATTTATTTTCTACTTTTTTAATAATAAGTAATTTGGTGTGCTTTTACAAATCTTACCATTGCCATGCATTGAGTTATGTTTATTTCTTTTTCAGTGGCGTAAGAAGCGTATGCGAAGGCTAAAACGTAAACGTAGGAAGATGCGTGCGAGGTCCAAATAACAAGGTGAGAAAATTAACATTATAAGTATTTAGTTGTATACTGCGTGTTACCAGGTATTGGTGACTTACTCACAGGTTGACTTTTGAAATATATTTATCTATAACTCTAACTTTCATCTCGTGTAGTAACTATAATTAAATATCGGTGTTGTATTATTCCACGTGTATACAAACTTTGCTTATCTTAAGTCTAACTTATAACCTATTCTCTAGTAGTTTCCAGTCACATTCTAGATTGTTGTGTTGTGTTCTTAAGTTGATTATGTTTTATCTCAGGACAGAATTTGACTAGATTTTGAGGTTATGACATTGTGTCAACTCCAGTCTATTCATTTTATACAATTGCTGTTCTTTGTTCACAGCCATGTCATGTACTAATTTGCTAAATTAAAGTAAAATATTACGTAATTATTGACCAGGGCATTAGATCTACTCGTATACAATTAATGGAAGTGTTAGATGAGCTTGTTATATCTGGTTCATATTACCAAGTAATTATAGAGTGATAATACAACATATCTATTTTAGCAAGTAGAGAAGAAGTTACGATATTTTAATTTATTTTAAGAGTCTGAACACCCTTATTGTGTTATTTTATATATAGTATTTTCCTAACATTGACCCCTCTATGGCAGTCATTATCTTTATTTGAGATTAATGCAAAGAATTGGAGGGAAGATTAAATGGCCAACAATACCTTTATGATTAATAATTTTTTTTCATAAAGACTACATTTGCCGACAGTTCTGGCTTGAAAATATAACAAATACATTTTCCTAATATCAGTTCGGCTGGGTAGCTGTATAAAACTCGTGTTATTAAATGTTTATTTGCTAACTGCATATTTGCTAATTTAGCCATGTGCCATGTGGTTTGTTGACACAATTGACACAGCCCTAAGGTTAAAAACACATGGCTTTACAAATTTCTAGGCAAAGCAAGATTGGATTAAAAAAATGTTTTTTTAAATTTATCCATATAATCGCACATCTTTCCTATAGAAGTAGGTAGAGACCACATTCTTCCACTTGCCACAATCTTGGCACACTTTCACTTTATCCAAATTAATTAAACTCTTCATGCATGCCTGTCGGTTTAGGGTACTACTGAAAGGCTTATAAAAGTTTCACTTTAAAATAATATAAAATAATAAATTTGATTCTAGGTTGGTACTTATGCTTTTAAAGTTTTTGAAGAAGCTTACAATGCTACTCCTAATTACTCTCACTTAATATGAATACATGTTTTAATTTTGCTACCTATACATAAATATCATGTTTAAAATGATTGCAATTTATAGTTAATTAACAACATAAATTATTTTAAAATTACAAATGAGATATGTTTTCAATTTTCTGTAACTAGATCAACTCAATGTTTGATTCCATTTCTGATAAAGTATTCCAGTAAAAATACTTTTGACATTTCAAAACTTTTTAATGTAGATTGATTTGAAGTACAAATATTTGAGTTTGAACCATGATAACACTTCTTCGACACAGACTTGAGCAAAAAAGACCTTCAAAACATCTTAAACTAGTCAAGCCCAAATTTTACTTTTTTTCATGTTTAAAAAAAATATGTATCTAAATGTCATGTCACAATTTGCGCTTAATCAATTCACGTAAGTGAAATAGAAAGGGAGTCAATAATAATTTTATAATAGGTACTAATTGTCTTAGATTTCTTGCTGTCCCCTGGTATCCTAAAAGATAATTAATATTTAAATTAACACTAAATTCCATGTATGTGTGGTGTGATTCTTCACCAATAGTCTATTTACTATTGGTGAAGAATTTTTTGCCAGAATTGAATTTTTAAATTTTTCCCCTACGATTTTTGATTTTTTAGCACAAAATTATACAAGGTTAATTTCACAGAAATGAAGTTTAGATATGATCCAGGGATCTGGTGATAATACCAGAGGCTTTTGGAATAGATGTAAACAGAAGTTAACTGTTTATTTTACCAATTACTAAAATTAATTAAACATTTTCTCGTTTCAGGTACATCGGTCTGGAGTGATCATCATATGAAAATGAAATCTACTTTCTGTGTATCTGACATCTAATTAAATTTTAAATACAATAAGATTTTTATTTTAATAGATTTATTTTATTTTACTAGTATTTATTAACAATCAGTATTATTTAACCAATTTCGAAAGGTATCTTTTTGCCTATTGTAAAGATCACCAGAGATGGCAGCAGGATGCTTGTGTGAGTATGTGGTACTAAGTTCATAATGAGATAGATGGCAAGCCTATATCGATGTATGTGGCACATTCGTGATTAGAATAAAGTGTGGAAGTGATATATTCATTCAGAAAAACCTAAAAACGAATTTTAGAACAATGTTATCTGTCGAGATGATAGAGCCAATGACTGTGACAAACTACTAATACAGGACTGACTATGAATGATCATATTATTATGGTCCTTCAGAATACTGTTGTACCCTTGCACATTAAGGTGTACAGATTAGGGATTGTGCACTCACCTGTACAGTAATTGTCAACACTTACTGTACAGGTGAGTGCACAAGAGTACTACGGTAAAGTACAATCCTTATAACGTGTGTCAGAATGGCGGGGGTGTACCTCACAGATTTAAATATCTCGAATTACAAACGTACCCGAGTCCTGATGTGTACCTGTACTAAAAGTCTGTGTACCTCCTATGCATAGATTT
>DVZR01000098.1:0-11448 GCA_018237405.1 Thisbe lycorias
ATCTTCAGGACTATTATTATGAATCATAATTAATTAGTCATCCGGTTTCGCTTTATAGCATCTTCAGGACTATTATTATGAATCATAATTAATTAGTCATCCGGTTTCGCTTTATAGCATCTTCAGGACTATTATTTATTGTTTAATCTAACTTTTTTTTTTTATATAAAAGGGCAGGCAAACGAGCAGACATGGACATCTGCAATATCAGAGGAGTTGTCCCTTTAGGGAAAAGATGTCTGTACACTCGAACTTACTGCAGTATATTGATTTTACTAATTTGTTTGTTGTTGGAATGATAAAGTCGCAAAAATTTACGTCTTTCTTTTCCTGAGGATGCTTCGGTTTTACGATGAAACGTGCGTAAGTTTACTTGTAGTTGTGTTTTGTGACTTTGAGCCGAGAGTGTGGTTGTAGTTTGTGTCCAACTTTACATGTCCTACTTGACTTGTATTTCGTATTCGTGAGATATTTTTTTCTTAATTTCTATAAATACAAACAGTTTCCGGGACTCTGTCTTTATTTATATATTTCCGGGCCTTGACGGTTCTCAGAAGATTGCGAAATTAAATCTATAATTCTGAATTTGAATTTGTTATCTTTTCAGGGTAACAGATAATAAAAAGAAAGCCATATATGAAATAAATTAGTTTATTGTTACATATCAGATGTTGTTGACATGATTTAGTGGTGTTTTTTAACAAAATCAACAGTACAAATAATAAAAATAAATTATGATAGCGATAAGATAATGGATTGGTTAAACAGTACAGTCCATCTCACCCTGGTCACTTAGCGTCGACACCTGGAACAAGGTAATTAAACGGTTAAAAAAATATAGGCATGCTACTTATTCCCTAGAAATGGACAGCAATGCACCCAGTGCACTGTCGCTTAATTACTTAAAAGAACACAAGTAAACTTTTCTAAAAAGTGTTGTCGGATTATTTCGAATAAACCTAATTGACTAGGATATTTTTAAACTATTACTAAACAGTTTATTAAAATACCTATTAGTATTGATGTATGACGCTAAAATTCAAGATTGAAACAGAATGTTGACTAAAAGCATTGTTTTAGCTACAACTAGGTATTCATGAATCTAAATAGAGGAAAAAAAGGTAGAATTGTTTTTACACATATAAAGAGTACTAAATACAATATATATATAATATAAAAATTAATCGCTGAATGTGTTGCTAAGCGCAAATCTCGAGAGCAGCTGGACCGATTTCGCTAATTCTTTTTTTATAATATTCCATGAAGTACGAGGATGGTTCTTACGGAGAGAAAAATTTAAAAAATTCCCTGAATAAATCAAAGAATCTACTGTTAGGCCGTACGAAGTTTGCCGGGTCAGCTAGTTACTTACATATAAGTAATAATAATATTACAACACATATTCTACAACAAAACATATTCTTGTAATAATAATATTATTATTATTTTTTTTTTCATATTTAAACACATTGATATATGTATATAATTTTATATTATTGAAGTACTTGCAGCTTTCATTCACGTTATTAGTTCATATTATACCTATTCAGATAATGCTTTTGCTTGCGTGCGCTTGAATACATTTGATATTAATTATCGGAACCAGAAACTAAGTACAAATAGATTCACGAATAGCCATCTGTTAATAGACTGCCATGGCCTCCATCCTTGAAGATTGGCGTCGTATAAGTATTTTCCACCCACAAACTACATATTTTGGATGATTAATAGATTTGTTTGTTTAAAAATATATGCTCAACGCTATGTATGTTCAGATAAACTGAAAAACATTTTAAGAAAAGTTGCCCGACCTGGGATTCGAACCCAGGACCTCGTTAATCTAATACAAAATGGATGGATACTAATTTACAAAATTTACTAGTATGGGGTTTCTCGAAAATAATGAATCAACCGCGTAGTGGTTAGCTCCTTTGATTACCTACATCTAATTTAAAATACATAAAACAATTAAAATTACGTAAAGTTATTAAATCTTGAGATGATTTTTAAAAAAGCTAAACCAATTTTTTAGAAATTAGAAATTGTGCAATGTATGTAGTACTGTTTCTGTGAAAAATTACACAAGTAATTCTGTAACGAGATGCCTTGGTTAATTAATAAGCACATAATAAATTATTGACGTCAGTGAGAACAAAACATCCATTTTGTATTATTCTGCGTGAATTATACGACATCGTTGGCAACGAGCAAGCGCCCACCACATTGTAGCAACACTCCAAAAATATCTCATTCTTATTTCACGGAAATATATATCAAGGGACAATATGTAGTTAACTAGCGTCGCCATTTGCCAAACTAATAAAATTACGTCGCTTCAACATATTTTCTATAACATGCGATGGTATCTAATAATGCGTCCCTACTGTTGGTGTTCTGACCTCGTATGCAACCGCCTCGTTGGGCTATTGGTCTAAGACATTAGTGTGATGAGCATAGATGTTTGTATTTCTGGGTTTGGGTGTTTATAATATATAATGTATGTATGTAATATATTTGTTCGTTGTTTAGGTATCTAATTATATGTATTTATGTCGTTGACTGACACCCACAAGCAAATAATTTGCTTAATTTGGTGTTTCATCGATTCGTGTAATCCGTCTAAAAATAATAATGAATCGATGATGCGCTGGAGCATAGACATAAATGTGGATATCGCAATTGGTAATATAACACACGTGTCTACTAAATGTAGGTAGTATACTATCAGAATTTCTTTTTGAGTAACTTTGAGTAAACCATAATGTGCTGGCACTTTATAAGATTAAGGCCGATTCCAATTTAGTGATCTAGGTCTTGATATTAAAATATAATATGTATAATAAGAAATTGACATACTTATTCTTCTTCCTCCTCTTCTTCCTCCTCCTCTTCCTCTTCTTCTTCTTCTTCCTCTTCCTCCTCTTCAACTTCTTCTACAACCTCCTCCTCTTCGGGTTCAGGCTCAAAGGCGGGTTCTTCTTCCTCTTCAACCTCTGCTTTAACGTCTTCCTCACCCTCGGGGGAGTCGAGATCGCCCTTCTTTTTGCCGGGCCTCTCGCCAAACCACTTGGGCAGTCTCGCTATTTGTATAAGATGTTAAATTAACAAACAATTATTGACGTCTTAATAAAGTTTCACCATGTTAACTGTAGACACAATTAATAATCATTATCCATTCTGGCTGGAGGTATTGATGTTTCGGTCTCGTGAATAATATAGCTGATAAATTTCACATAACTTTATTGTCTGAAAATCGAGAATATCATCGCACACCCATGTGCAAAGCTTTTTGTAGACACAGCTAAAGAACTTACCCAATTCAGGCAATTACTATGGTCAAATGAGTCAGTTAATACCTTTTTGCCTGTTAATAATGCATCTAAATTTGATATCTTTTACCATCAAAACATAATTGATCTCAAAAACCTTTAATTAAGTAATAACTAATATGTTATTGTAATATTTAAATAATTCTAAAATATGAAAAGAAGTATTTTCATAATAAAATATAAAATAATTCAATTTATTATTTAAAATTACACGTTCTTTAATGTTTATTTTACTTTTTTATTTTTATACGACCAATGAAAAGATTAATATTCAAATCATAGGCAAGTTATTGTATAAAATTTAAAAAATATGTATTTTTTTATCTGACGTACGAACTTAATTAATTTTATGATGTGATCATTTTATAATTTTATATATTTTTACTTTTATCGATTTATAATGACTATTTCTGTTTTGATAAAAAGAAAAATTGGTGCATGTGTGGCACGGGAATAACATTCAGTCAGTAACAAATGGACCTGATTAAATATACGCTACAAACATTTCTTCAAAAGTTTAACTAATCTATTTCGATACTCTTTTTACGGCCAAACTGCATCTAATTTGTTTTTTCTGCCTTAAAATACCAAATGTTTGTAACAATGTTTAATCATCTGCAAATTGTGGTTCTTGCAATAAAACGTGGAGAAATATCACTCAGTTGTGTACATACCCTTTTGCCTGCCACCGAACTGGTCGGCTCTCTCTTGCCACACCTTCTCAATGAAGTCCTTGTTCAGTTTCTCAAGGTCCTATAGGAATGGTTAATAAAAGGATCAATCAAAGGTATAGTAGGGAATACATTCGTTTGTGCATTTCTGTGCCAAATTTTTGTACAAATAATGCATCATGTAATATTATTTCAATAAATTATTGGACTGTAGGTGAACAACCCATGGCGCGGAAAAAACATGCCGAGTGGACATGAGAACATGCTGAAATAGGTACATAAACATGTGGGAACAAACAACAAAAACCGGTTGCTCCTCTTACTTTTAGTTCTGTTCATGAATTCGTCCATCTTCTCTTTCCACAACTTATCCCAAAACTCTGCTGATAGAGTATCGTAACCCTGCATTTAAAATTTTATTAAAAAATGTATCAATTACGATTCTATATTGTCACCCCATGCAGACTTTTGTAGGTCTTGGCGAGTTTTTTAATAAACTAAATATTTCTATTCTAATAATTTAGTTTCAAATATATTAAAAGCAAACTCAACTTACACCTTCAAACAATTTCTTTTTGTCGTCATATGAACGAGTGTCGACACGCCGCTCGTATTTTGATGCTACTTGGATTTTGGGCTGAAATTAACGTGAATTATTTGTTATAATAGACACATAAATAAATGCCTAATTTAAATATAATTGGAGGAGCAATGAGTGAAAAGTCTAAGAAAGCATGGGTGGAATTTGTAAGAAAGGACATGATACTATCGAAGTGAATGTGAGTGTTGCAAAGTACAGGGATGAATGGAAACATTTAACGTACTACACCGACCCCAAATAACAAATTCTGATGAAGGATGATGATGAATAGAAGTATAACAATTAATTTTTCAGTAATGGTGTTAAACAATACTTACGGGGTGCTTTCCTGTGAGTGCTTCAGGGTCAAGACCTTTTTTGAGAGCTTTGTGCCTCAGCTGCTGCTTTTGTCTTTCTTTGAGTTCTTTTAACTGTTAACAATTGACATTATTAATTATAATATTTGCTACATTATGTTCCATGTTGTTCTTTTTTTCGAATTTAAATTCTAGGCCTCTACTTTTAGTGAACTATATAGAACATAACAATAGTATGTTTCAGTAATCAGAGTTTCAGTTTTAAAAAATATAAAGTTTAATTTATCAAAATGAACTTACGTCGTAGTCTTGTCTCTTTTGTCTCTCTTCAAGATCGTATTTTTCTGTTTCTAATTTTACTATACACTCCCAAAGTTCAGTAGCCTTCTGTCGGAGCTTGTCTACGGAGAGACCTTCAATATTCAGGGCCTTGATACGGATTGATAAGGAGATTTTCTTTTCTTCTTCCAACTGTTCTTTAGTCTTGTTACGCTCTAATTGAGCACTGCTAAGACCGAACTGTAATAGATAAATGACGGTTATAGTTTTTATATTTTGTATTTGATTATTTCATTATATTATCAACCTAAAAGATTGTCTACTCACGTTATCACTCTTCTTTTGAATGGTGAAGTTAGGGCCGGTTTTGCTAGATTCTTTCATGGCCTGAAGCATAGCCTGGCGCTTCTTCTCGGCTTCCTCCAGCCTCTGCCTCTTCTCTTCGATGTCCCGTTGTTTCTTTTCTTCAATTTCACGGATTCTCCTTTCTTCTTCTTCTTTTTTCTTTTGGGCGAGGCGCTTCTCCTCCTCAGCGCGAGATACCTAATAAGTAAAATGATATTTACTGTTATATATGAATAATATTATAACCATATTCCAGGTTTGTGATCATGCTTAATATGTCGTCAATATAAAAGCAGTATGCTGACCTTGCGCTTGGCTTGCTTCTCCTTAAGGCGCTTGAGCTCATCTTCTTCCTTTGACCGCTGTTTGCGCCATTCGTTAATATATTCCTTTAACTGTTCATCTAAATCCGACCGCTTCTGATCTTGACGCTGTAAATATTTAAATGTTAGGATACCTGAAGTATATCTAGAATTTATTCTAACGTGTAAAGAGATGTATCTATCTCGTCCAAATTACATGTTAAATTTCATTAAGTGAGTTTTTACATTTAAATTTATATTATGGTCGGCACTAAAACTATTGAGGTTAGTTTAATTTGCAAACAAGAATATGTTGCAACATCCAATGTTCCAATGTTAACTGCATTGAAAAGTAGATATTTTTTTATATCCATTAATTGATATTATCGTATAATACTTGTATTACTTTTATTTTACTTAGTAATAACAAAATGCACATCATTTGATATTGAATATTGATGCGTGACTTTGACTGGAAAATTTTTCTACATAATATTTTTTTATTTATTAGCTATATTATCAATTGTTTACTTTTGCCGTAATATAAAAATGATAATTAGTAAAATATATACCTTGATGAATTCTGGGTCTCCCTCACCCCTGAAAAATGAATTAAATCATTAATATTAATCTTTAAAAACAGATGTTTGTTAATATTACGAAACGTTTTTAACGATCGCAGTACAAATAGCGGTGGTTACGATGAAATTATTATATTATTTCTTTTTTATTGTTTCAGTGTCATTGTATAGTATTTAAATTTGATTTACCATGTTACTTTAAATTTCTGTTACATAATAGCTTAGTAAACACTTGATACTTTGTTATTTAGAATTAAATCTGGCGTATCTTAGTGTTACAAATAACATTGTTATAACATATTGTCAATAAAGCGTGTCTGTACTGTTTCTGTTTTTGGTTTGTCTATGTTGATTGGCGTAAGTGAATATGATAAAATAAGGACAATGGTTGACATACAATAATATTACCTTATTATTTTACTATGGGGTAGCCATGCTACAGGGTTATAATTAACCTATCATGCAATCGTTTAAAGATATGTCAGCTCGAGAAAATTTCCGCTGACCGACATCGTGTTTTTACAGGGCGCGGGCGCAACTCGGTTAGTGTAAAAATAGAATGTCTATCGTGGGTTAAAAATAACAACCGGAGATGTGTTCTGTGTAGAATTTGAAGTTGTACACATATTTAATTACAGAGGAGATGTCCCAGTGTCGTGCGCCCGCGCAATTTAGTTAATATGAGGATTATAAAGTTAGTGACACCACAGAGAGCGGTGCAACTTACGCGATCGATGGTCTACTCCTAGAAACAGAAAATTACAATCAGCCTCTACTACATTGTACATATTTATCGAAGACAGAAATAAAGCAGTGAGGAAATTATTTTGCACATTCAAAATAAATAAAACGTTATTTAAATTTTAATCAACCCACAAATTTGAAGAATTTAATTGACTGCTTGAATCACCCAGTGCATTGAGATTAATTTCGTTGCCAATTCGAACACTTGCATACCTATTTATTACATTTACTAAAAGCGAAGCGATATACCTAACTCACTACAAAATGTCACTACTTACTCGGGTTTGGGGGCGGGTCTTCACATATCCACAGCAACGGCAGCAAAAATGAAAAAGAAATATATTAAAACTTTGATATAAATAAAATTTGAATCATTGAAGACACTAACGAGAGTTATTTACAAGAAAACGAGAAACGCATTATTTTTCTGCCTCATAGACAGATTTGCTTTACTTACGATTAACTGATATTCTCAATAACGTCATTAAATTGCAAATTAGTTTTCTGGAGTAATAAGCGCACATTAAAAGCGGAGCTCCTATTGGTTGTCGATTCTGAAAGCAATGTAAGCGGCCAATAAGCTTTAAAGCGTTACAGAAAGCATCTAAATCGAGTCTAAGTGAGCGAAGTGCGAGTGCCGGAACGCAAAGAGCACACCACCTACTTCCTGTAACAAAAAAGAGATAGGGGTTGGTGAGGATATGCAGCTAACCTACGTAATAGGATACTATTGAAGGGTGAAATTCCGCGAGTCTTAAATCCGTTTTTATATTAATTTGAAAACTAATGCCTTTTCTCTAGATATATAGAGTCTAAAAGATTTTAAGAAAATAAATTGATGCTAAGGCAAGAGATCAGGCTCCTGAAGCTTAAATGTTCAAAACCAAACAGAAAGCTAATTTGAGTATTGGGCGAGGTGCAGAGTTGGATCGTCGACAATACTTACGTTTCCGGAACTTCTTCTTCAACTTCCTCCTCTTCGGAACCACTGTGGAGTAGACATACATTTAACTAACTAACGAATTTAATGTAAGAACAAAGGACACATAGATGGAATACATTTAAAGGTAAATAACAGATTGTGGAACGTGGAGTTAGTATTAGGTGATCATATAAAACACATAATATATAATCCAACAAATGTGCACGTATATATCAATGTGTAAGACTTGTGTTGTGATAGTGTGCTGTTTATACTAATTTCTATTTTCAAAAAAATGACAACAAAATAGTTTTATTTTATTTAATTTTATATATTGATATTTAAATTAAGTATCCTTTAATATATATAATATAATACTTACGAGTATTCTTCTTCGTCAGACATGATGGGTGTTTATTTGTCTGAAAATAAAACAAATTAATCAAGATTAATACTTCAAGGTATTAGTCATAACACATTTATGTTTTGGCATAATGTCTTACATCATGTTGGTAATAAATCACTAATTGAACACGTTATTGGCTATTTACCAGATGGTAAAGGTGAAACTTGCGCTGCTGAATTTCTATCTCTCTACCTACTTCTGTTGTCATGACGTCATTCCTTGCCTGTGATATTTGTTTGAAGGATAAGGTGGCCAGAGGTATGCACATGCATAATAAGTCCCATAGAGGCAGAAGCGTCAGGGACTAGAAAAGCAGATTTCTATACGGTCATCTTGAAATGTATTGACTGCTTGTTCGATAGTGTAGTAGTTACCTAAATCAATATTTTCATTGGAGTTTTGACTTGAAATTACTTTTTTATATTTGATGTTTCAACATTACATGCATTAGACGCTGTCTTAAGAAGTTATTTCGGCTCAAATGAATATCTAATTATAAATAATAATAGAGAAATTTAATAAATTATCATATGATATATTCTGATAATCTTAAAGTCCTTTATTAATAAAATATTAATTTCAAAAAAAATTTTTCCAACTTTTTTGTTAAAAATTCTTTCGCTAATTTGTATTATTAAAGTTTATGTAACTAGTATGTTACCTTTTATATTATATCATATCATATTTCATCTCTAACAGTTGCACAACTAATAATAACTAAAATATTGAATGATTATTAGCTGCAAAACTACAAGAAAAGTAGCAATTTCAAAGCTATAATTGCGTATTAATCAGAATTTTATTTTTTCTAGTTAGTAACTATCTAATTTAGAAGAATTGGTGTAATTTATCCAGGAATATTAATTATTATTTAAGTTAAGCATTTGTTAACAAATTATGCATTTATTTAGATCGTTCTGTTGTGACATATGTATGCTAATGAAAGGCCATTGCTGAAAGTAACGAAAAAAATAATGATAGTTCATTATTACTTTCTGTTGCTATCTAGAAGTTGGTGAAGCTGCATTATGACTTATTGTAGGATGCACCAACTATCAATTAGATTAAAACAATTATAGATGCTTTCTAATTTGAAGGTTGTCAACAAATTCAACTCTAGCTTTTATCGAATTAAATATTCGATATTAACATGTAATTTGAACGGAACGGAAATCATGTCAAAAGTTTTAGCTTGAGATCTCTCTTATTATTTAGTAAACAGGTTTTTAATTGTGTATTTTCCTTGTTTAAAGTTATAAACAATTTTTCCGTATTTTTACTACAGTTTAAAAGTTACTAAATTTTTACAAATGTTAAAGTTTTTATATTGTTTAAAAAAATTTGAAATCGCTTTATGCTGCATTACCAAACCGGTTCGTTTGGGAAATAACTAATCATTTTTGTTTCATTCCATCATCATGTTTAACCAAATATTTATTATACATAATGTAATGTTGTAATTTTAAAAATATTCTACAGATAATTAAACTTTACTAACGGTTTTGTATATAAGGTTTTTATCTCAATACGGCAAAGCCGAAAAGTTAGGTTAGGTTATAATGTATGTGTGTTTATATGTATGTTTTTATTTACATATGTACTACAAATACGTTCGTAATTATAGTCTTAGTACATAGGCTATATTTTATTTAGACAAAACCAATATGGCCGATGATGGACCAAAAAAAAGAATCCAACATTTTTTGTTGTACCTAAGTGTCAAATGAAAGAGGAAAATATTTGGAGCTCCAAAATATAAACATCAAAATAAAATATACAAAAAGAAAAAATCATTAGGGGTACCTACAGTTTTTAAAACTGTTCTTCTTTCTACCAAGACCAAACAAATTGTAGCGTCTTCTAATCGATAATTTTCCTCTAAAATGAATTTGCCAATTTATGCTTGACCTAATGATTGAGTTCATGTTAATGATAGATTGCCGACAATCTACCTAAAAACATTAACCTTCTTCCTTTATTTTTTAATTTTATTTTTGTCAGGCTTGGATATACTTAGAATTTGGTAACAGATGTGACCTGTTTGGGTGTAGACGGGTCTACGACCTTTCAATATCTGTTTCGGCAGTAGGGCAAACACCTATTTTTAAATCGTCTATCTTATAATACTTCTAAAAATATTTTTATATAGGTATTTAATTCTAAAACTATAGTTATTTTAATCATACTAATTAACCTACAATTAGTTATAGCTACAATAGACAAGGTTTTATCAAATCGCTGAAGATGTCATAAGGATATCGTAACTATCTCGTAAATAAAATTCAAATTAAGATGATAAAAATAATATTTATTACATACGCATAGAATTAAATTAACTTTAATTTTTTTATCATGCCTAGGTAGATAGTTTTTGAAGAAATAAACTTTTAAAAGTGTCATCTATTATATTACTGGTCTCTATAATACATAAAAAAATCGAATAAATTGTATTTAGATGTTTGAAATGTCAAAACGACTTTACCTAGAACTTATTTCTGATCTTTAACCAATGAGGCCACTAACTCTATAAGCATGTCACTTGAAGACTTGATGACCCAAGTCTTTAAAAATATAGATTGTATCTAAATAACTATTACCAATGTGGTTTATTAGCTTTTAAGGCATTTTTTATAAATGAGCCGACTACGGATTGCAGATAAAAAATTTAAAAAAATCAACACAAAACTCTACACCAGAGTTCGCCAAAAAGTTTTGACTTATGCAAGCACAACACTATTATTAATGACCCGATAATCTGAAAAGGTATCTGGTAAAGCAGGTTTGTAGTTCATTAATGCCTTAGTTTTATAATTACTGAAAAATACTAACTATAACTTAAAAAATTTTAATTAAACATTAAACTTAATTAAATATAATATATTTAATTAGCTTTGACAAAATGACAGTGACGTTAGGAAGTGGCAAGTGGGATCGTCGTCACAAGGCCTCGCTCTTGTAGGGACCTCGTACAA
>DVZR01000099.1:0-11420 GCA_018237405.1 Thisbe lycorias
GTTTAAATTGTAAACCCATCACCTTGAACAAAATTTTTATCTATATTAATATAGGTATTAAAATAAAAGTTTGTTTGAATGCAAATAAACTAAATTATACTCTCAGTTTGACATAAGTCTTTCCTTCACCATATGGCTCCGACTCTTGGTTCTTTACCGCTTGTATCCACTGGTTATCATCTATCAGTTTATAAGTCTTCCTAATAGGGAAGCTTCCTACACTAGAAGATCTTATATGTAGCCGCAACTTGAGCACTACACCAATAGAATTTGGAAAAATTATTTTTGCATGAGATAGTCCAATTCTTGAAGAAGGTTATGTAACTTCACACTATCACACTGAGATGCAGAGTAAGAGTGAGTAAAAGTGCTGTGATCTACACATTAATTTTAAACTTTAAGTATAATATTGGTGTAACAATAAATGAAAAATATTTGATGTTTGAGGTAAAAATAAATGAAAGATGAAACAATAAATGAAAGATTATATATTTGCCAGCTCATACACCACTTTGTTTTCTAATGAGCCTCTGTGACTTTTGGTCCATTTAATAGTGATTTTGGATGTTTTGGTTATTTACTACAGAATCTTTCGTCATGTAATTTTCGATTCCTACGATCTTATTTATTTTTTTCTTTTTCAAGTTCCATTAAGACTCTACATCTGTCTACTTCTCGATGTTCTCCATTCGAAGAATTGGGCAACTTTAGCTAGACTTTATCAGACATCGGTGAATAATTAACATGGACTGGAAAATCACAAATAAGACTCAGATATGATTGTCTGAGCCTCATTTGACTAGTGGAGACTTGATAGTGTCCACTGTATTAATAGATTGCTGGTTCTTTAGGAGCAAGTAATTTTATCACAATGTGAAAAACAAAACTTTTTTGTCATTTTGACAAAACATTTCGAATATAGAAACATCCTATAAATATATTTAATTTTTATTAGGCTATTTTATTTACGTTTTATTTTATTTATTTGTTTGTTTCATGATAAATACAAAAATAAAGTATCTGTGGCTGGAGCCTCCTTTTCAGCAAGACAATGCTTGTTTTAGGATATAATGTTAGCTCAGCTAGCTTTTTTACTTTATAAATGGGGAAGATAAAAAATGTAATATCAGTACCTTGTAACGTTTTAAATCAATATCGTAAATTTTATTGAGTGGAAGTACATCTGGTGCAATAAAGTTTCCAAGTTTCGCTAAGTAAACTCCATTTCGTAAGTTCTCCTCAAATTCAACTGCAGGTGGCAGTTTCTCCTTAAGACACGCTTCCATCCAAGTCTTGGCCTCCTCTAATCTACATAGGTATTCATATGCTATTGTTCTATGTCGTATTGCATCCATTTCCTGTGCAGTCTTGCGAACATCTGTTTCGCCTGAAAAATTTAGACGTTTCTTAGTTAGACATTTCTTAGTTTTAAAACTTTTACAATAAAAACCTACATAAAGCAGTAGACAAAATCGTCTCCATAGTAACTTAAATAGAATTTATTGAATATATTAATATGGATATAGTTGGAGCAGCCCAACATTAAATGAAAACACACATGTTTGAACTTGGTGTAACAGTTCCAATTTGTTTGTTATCTAAATCAACAAAATTATGTCTTTTATATTGTTATTTATTTGTTATTTTATATTATGGTTTTACAAAAAGATAAAAAAAAATGTCTTACAATCGTCAATTCGACCAATTAATATCTCGTCGCTGTTATTCCCCATTATGAATTTGAATTGTGGTGTTGTGTTTTGCTACATGTATAATTTTGGTTGATTACGAATATATTACGAAGTATTTCTTGAAATCCACAAATCTAATGACATGAATTAGATTACTTGTTTTTCAATTCTCAACCAAAACAACTTTCAGTTTTTCAAAACAAAAATTGAAATAATTAAACGGTTGATAATTTTTTTTGAAGTCTACACAAAGGCCAAAGGAATTAAAACATTCAAATTAGTTTATTATTTGTCTGTGGTTATGGTAATTTAAGTTAAAATAAAAACTTATAAATATAAATACGGTAACAAATAAAAGTTTAAACAATTTTTAGTTAAGTTAAAATAAAAACTTAAAAGTTACATTAAAGCATTCATTATTACAGTTTTAAGTTTAAAGTGACGTTATTTTGTAAACAAAAGGAGCACTATTTGTTCAAGTTCTTTATTTGCTTCTAATAGGGTATACATGGTTGTTAAGATTGTTAACAATAGAGCAATCTTATTCGTTCTTTTTATGCATTGTAATGCACATGAGTTGGCATATCACAAAACTATTATAAGATTAGGGTGCGCTAGCATAACGATTGCGCTACCATTTAGGTACCTAGTCTATTATTACTGAATTGGTAATCTGTGGAATCCGATATTTATATACTGTGGGCACACTGTTAAAATTTCTATTGTTAATGTCAAAGTCATGTCAATTTTGAATTACCTACTTAATGTTTTTGTAAATTCAAAATTGTAAATACGAAGAGATAGTCTAATTGAGATTGTACTTGTATGGAATATAATAACTGTTATTTATTATTTAGCACGACTTTTATCACTATTACACGTTGAAATAATAAAATATCTGATTTGGTGAATTTATTTGTATACTCGATATGTTATTATAGGTTATAAACCATTTAGGCTGAAGTTTTAATTTTATGGAGTCAAATAATAAATAGATCATCACACTATGTTTATTATTGGGGTATTGATTCATCTAACTTTTCTATTTTCAATATTTGATATATATTTTAAGTCCCCCATTGTAAGAAATGTTAATCCTTATGCGGCTCAACATGAAGCTCCAGCAAACCGCTTGGTGCTGTTTGTTGTAGATGGCTTAAGAGCAGAATCATTTCTAAACTATACAACTATGCCATATTTGAGGTACTTGTCTAATTTTTTGCTAGTTCTATGACTATATCCATTTATTTTGGTTACAGCTCCATCAATATTTAAATTTATTATAGTACAATATTATTACCTGGTTATAAAATAACCTATCTCTCTTATTAAATCAGGCTTCTGGTGTTGAGTTAAACAAGGAAAGAATCAACAGACATTTTTCATTGCCTATGTTTGCATTGAGTAGGTTCTGAAACTACTGGACTGATTTGAAAAATTCTTTCACCATTAGAATTCAACATTATCCTTGTATAGCTGTTGCCCACAGATTTACCTGCATGAGAAGGTTTAACGCAGGGGAAGCCACGGGCAACTGGTAGTACATAAACTAAGTACCTAACGTGAGGATTTAGGTTTTGACTAACCTGGCCAAAGGGATAGATACAAATAATTTTTTTATTTAAAAAAAAATAGTTATAGCGAAAATGTGATTATGATTGCTTGTAATTTGTTTCATAAACTACAATACTAAATATGTATTTTTTACAGATCTATTGCAAACTCTCATGGAAGATGGGGTATATCACATACAAGAGTGCCTACAGAATCAAGACCAGGCCATGTAGCCATCATTGCTGGTTTCTACGAAGATCCATCAGCAGTTGCTAAGGGTTGGAAAGAAAATCCTGTTGATTTTGATTCAATATTAAACCAAAGTTCTTACACTTGGTGTTGGGGGGCATATGATATTATAGATATTTTTACCAAAGAAAATAATAATCACATATTTGCTGAAAAATTTGATCCGTACGATCAAACATTTAGTACAAATAAAAATACCACTCTTCTTGATGATTGGGTTTTTCGCAAATTTGAAAATACTCTTTATAATAATGATCAAAATAGTAATATATATAAAAAACTATTTAGTGAAAAGATTGTATTCTTTTTACATTTACTTGGTACAGATACTTCTGGTCACACACACAAACCAAAAACTCAGTAAGTTTTTATTAAACATATTTTAATTTTTTTTTATTTATATAATCACACCTTTTTCCCGTAGGGGTAGGAAGAGACCACATTTTTTCACTTGTCATGATCCTGACACACTTCTTTCTTTCTTTTTTCATACATGCTTGTCGGTTTAGGGTACTACTAGACCATTCTTTAGCACACCTCTATTTGGTCTTGAAATGTGCGCTTAGGTCTTCCACTTCTAACATTCCCATTCACACTTGCCTTGTAAATTTGACTCATTAATTTGCTTTCACTCATCCTCTCCACATGCCCAAACCAACCGAGCATATGTTTCTCGATTCCAGTCACTATATCGTCTTTCACACCACACTGTTCTCTTATTCCACCATTCTTAATTCTATCTTTCAATGTTACACCTACCATAATTCTTAATGCTCTCATTTCTACTGCATTTATTCTACTTTCATGTCTCTTCTGCCATACCCAGCTTTCACTGCCATATATGAAACTTATATAGTTTAAAAGCGTTTTATACTCTTGAGTACGAAATAGAAAAAAACTGTTTATTTAATTACACTTTTTTTTTCAATGAAAACACTGAACTTCTCATAGTTGCGCTCACAGCGCCTCATTTCAGATGCCGTAACATCGCTATGGAGAACAGACCAGTCCTGATAACTTTGCCTTAAGACGAATCCAACAATAACACACATTTTCAAATCCGTCACGCTGTTTGGACAGTAGAGCGTCCTAAAGAAATGGACATATATACATACTCCTTTTTCATCGGGTAAAAATAAATAGTTCGAAGGTGAGATCAGTCCCCGCGCCGTAATTAAGAGCATGGGAAATCGATGAGCCGTAATAGCCGGAAATGGCTCGGGGGCCGGCCGGCATTGCGGTGGATCTGAAAAGGATCTTCGCAGTGTGTATTATTAATATGTATTTAAACAGCTGCTTTCATTGTTTTTAATCGAATACAAGTATTTTAAAAATCAAACAATTTTATGACAAGAATATTCTAGACTAGACTACCTAGACTTTTAAGCTTGAAATTAGTGCAAAAAACAAGCAAGAAATAAAAAAATATTTCTAGATAATTTGCATCTCATCTAATGCCAAAGTAAGCAAACTATTTGCTCGTGATATAGATATTAAACACCAAAACGAGTTCAGACATCTGGAAATTATGATCGAATGAAGGAAATCATATACATACAAAAACCTTCAATATATTACATTCCTTTTTTAGACTAATGTAAAAAGACACCTCTGACTACAGCCATCATTGCTTTAATTGGTGTCTTTCTGCTTGGATGGGAATCAGATAATAATACATTTTTACCAACCAGTTTACAGTTATGTAAAAAAGCTCAATAGGTGCTTAAGCACCGCATGTTAACTTCACCAGCATACGCTCCACCTGATCCTGTAACCGAATTACGAGATATCCCTAATCAAAAGTGTCTTCATCCACAAATATCAGTAGGCAGTAGGTGTGACTAGGTGTACCTAACACCTACGCTTTTTTAAGCCCTATGGAATAATAGGTTAAGGAAACGGAAAGAAAAGAAAACATCATAATAGTAAAAGCCAGAATTTCTATGCTGTCTTTCAATTGAAATGAAGTTTAATCCTGTGTTGCAAAATTTATTGAAGAACAAGAACAGATTTCCTGGGAAAGGTTAGTTTTTATTTCATAATTACCTCCCAAAGCTGAGCCCACCTGTATAATAGATGAGGCCGCTGTCCACCGCCGAGATGAGGGTATATTCAATAAATAAAAATTTAATGGACCGGTTATAGTTCAAGCGAGAGCGGGACTTAGAATCTCGATCTCTTTTCAAGGAAATTAAAACTAATATCCTGTGCAAGACAAAATCATGTAACATGTGATAGAAGTTAAACATTATTCCTTATATTCCAAAACGAAGATTAAATATAGTACCAAGCTTAATGTCAGATTTTAATGAATTTTATGCCGAGCTTAACGTTAATGCCGTAATAAACGTTTTTTGTAATAATGCGGTATATGACAGCAACAGCATGTGAAATTACGTGACAACATTGCTGTAGTTGAGTAGCCTTTGTTGTCTCCTGCATTGAAGGGATGGAAACCGGAAATCTTTTTCCTACTTCTATAAACTTCTGGAAAAATTTGTTGCGGGCTCCAAGGTAGCTTAGCTTTTATTTATCCCTAGGGCACCCTGAGCTTCACTGTTTAGTAGTCGCTGCTATTGATTCTATCCTACAGAACATACAGTAGAGAAGGAGGGATGAGCCAATTGTCCTAAATAAAAAAACCGAAGTAACCATCAGTGCAGTCATGACGATAATATGAAATTGTTGGCAAAAATTTTTCCATATCTAACGATAGAATTAGGTGTGGTTTGGAAGGTTTGTAAAACTATCTACATAAAATTCAGAATCTAACTTTCCTAATAGCCTAGATATCTTTCGCCCTAATTTCGAATTTCAAAAATTTTTCAACAGTAGAAAGCTACGTTATTCTTGAGAGTCATAAGTTATAGTGTATAGCTGCTGCCCGAGGCTTTGCTTGCATGAGAAAAGTTAATGCGGGGAAAGCCGCGGGATAACTGCTAATATACTTATACATTAAATTTTTATTAACACGAACCACAAATCTCAACTTATGAATGAAGTTACAATCCGCTACCGCTTAGATCGTGAGCTCTGCCCTAAGCAATAACGATATCAAGAATAGCACAAGGATCAATTTATCTTCCTTACAAATTTAAATTTGTCATTTGTGAGGTCGGCACGCGTGAGCTGCCGCGGCTGGGCAAATACCAATATAAAAGGACGTTTTGCGTAAATACATTTTAACAGTATTTCGGAGAATTATCTAAAAAAGTTTGTTTTTGGGATTTTAGTAGAAAATTTGTATAAGAACCTCTGGCTCACTGGTATTCCGTACTTAAGTATAGCAATTTATCGTATCAAAGTATATGAAACAAACACTTATATAATTCAACTCCATTTTAAAACTTTATATAATAATAGCAATATTGCAATTACAAAAATTTATATACTGAAAGAATTTCTGACAGACTTTCGAGGCCCTTTTCATGTCTTGACTCTTGGCTGTCATCATCCTATCATTCGATAGATATTTGTCCTATCAACGCGGAACGCGAATTGGCTGCGGACGCGGGAAACAAAAAAAAGGAGCATGCTATCACCCGCATGCGGACTAAACCCGCGCGCGGTCGGATACGCATGACAAAAAAGGTCTCTTACAGTTACAATAGCCTATTCTGTGACATAGTGGAACTGTAGTGTGTGACATAGTAAGTAATGTATTATTAAGTAGTAACATGGACATGCCAGACTGAGTTATTGTAAGAGTACGTAACTCCATTAAATCGTGTTTTGTATTGTTGATCATCATGATCTATGATGAAAATAACTCTATACGTATTTTTTCTTTTAATCATTTAGTACTTAGATATTGAGATACAGCTAATTAAATTTTTCTCGTCAAAAACTAAAAGTATGGTCACAGTCGCGTCGCATAATAAAAATTACACTCTGCAGAAGGCAGCAAGACTACCGCGCGCCGCAGCCAGAGCATCAGATTTCACTAAAAATCGTATCGTATAAAGTATTTAATTATAAAAATGTAACCCACCTATTTTTCTTCATAAATAAGGTCTTTAGATGTCACCTGACCTCTACAAAAAATTTGGTCGGTGACTATCATTTCACGCTATACTTTCATGCTATTGTAATCGCGAAACAATGGATTTTAAAATTGTAATAATTTTTTAAATTACCATCTAATGTAACATGTATCAAGCAAGAAATAAATAAATCAAGTCATTTTCTGTGGATAGATAGGCGACTATTTTTTGTGATAGAGACGTACATCATCGATAAATTAACTATAAAGGTGTTCCAACACTCTTTAAAGACTTATAATAATTAAGACTGTTGTCGACAATTTTTTTTTTGTTGATATACAAGTACAAGTTTTTTATATTGATACAATAATCGTCATATTTTATTGTTTGAATTAGTATTTAGTTAGTAATTTAAAATGCACCACCTCATTGAAAAGGTTATGTAGGTATTTAGGTTATTAAAGATTGACTAATATAGAGAATGCCCTTGGGCGTTAAGTAATACCGACATATTTAATGTGCATTGACATAAATAAATAAAATAATGCTAAAGTTTTCAAGTGTCACGGCAAAGTTTCTGGTGATTCAGATATAGAACTCAACATCTCAATGTCACAGATAAAACCATGAAAGTACGTTATCAAAACTTTTGCCAATCGAAGGTTCCGTAAATATATTTGCTCTCGCTTTCTTCAAGTTAATAACTTTGTTCCAACTCGTGATCTACGAGCGCGGCCCCAAATAAACCGACTTGTACAAATATTGATTGATGAACTTAGATATTCTTAAAGGATAGCAAAGCTACAGCAGATATATCACGCATTTTTATAGAAACCACCTTCTTTTCAGTCGGTAATATGTGCTAAACTAGTAAAAAATATAATATGAATATTTGTATGTAGGAAATACAGCAAGAAGTACGTCTATTAGAACATATTGCCGGGCTAACTATAAGTATCTTCATTAGTTCAAAGTTTTAGCAGTTCGGAAAACCCCTCACTAAATACTGTGAAAAATACACAAATATATATACAGATAGAAGGTTTCTGGTTTAATCATACTTTTAAAGGCAAAACCAGGGTACCTAGTAGGTACACTTATTCATTATAGTCGAGGCTCCGTTTCCACTTGAGCGCAAATCATGGTGAGATGAAAATATTCCGAAACGTATAGCCATTAGGGCCTCAAGTTAGAAACACATAAAACATATCGACTTCAAGGTGTAATTGAATAGTGACTAATTCTCAGCCTTAAATAAAATGAAAATTATGAGAGAACGCTTTCAGTCGGAACACGAAACTAATGGTTTCTTTGTCTAGAAGAAATAACGGGGTTTGACTAAAAACAGCGCTAACGTTTTATATTAATATAGATGTAAAAATAGTTGTTTGATTCAAATTAAAATTACTTATATATTATTCAAAACTAGGAATTTTCCGCGGCTTTGTCCTTGTTAATACATTACACAGCTATACAATATAACATGATACTCCGGAATAATGTAGTTTTCCTCTGGTGAAAGAACTTTAAAAATCGGTTCAGTAGTTCCAGCGATTACTTCCCACAGACTCACATGCTTTACCTCTTTATAATATTAGTAAAGATAGTATCCATACTAATATTATAAATGTGTATCGATATTAGAAAAAATACATACAGGTACACCTATGATATATCGAATTAACTCGATAATATCGAACAGTCTGATACATATATAATATCGATATATTTGATCCGATATAACAATATCAAACATTGCTTAACGTGCTCTATTTCTACTCTAAAGGGAGAAAATGAATTGATGACGATTGCTCAAAATACCGACTATCGCCGAAAAGTATTGATATTTTTTACACATGAACATCGCAATGCCAACTGCCTGCCTCTTCGAGGATAATAAATAAAATAATAAATGTAAAGGTTTTTTAGACGAGTATGTAGTACGATATATCAAAGATATCGATATTTTTATGTTATATATCGTCAAATATCTATATCGATATCGATATAAGATTTCGGTATTTTCACGGATATCACTATTCTGGACGAAAGTGGCATTTGCCCTATACATCCATAAAGAATAGCGACCAGTGGAATACCTGTTGCTGGGTGGAATCAACAAGTCAATGATGCATCTCCAATTCACATCGAACCTTTTCTGTCGGACCTTAATACCTACTTTTTACAACTTGAAAAAAATATCCGTTGTCATGTAGGTGGACGTTAGACGGTATTATATGATCTTGTCGTCGCACACTGGTCGAAATTCGACCATAATTAATTTAAACTATAAGTTTGAACATTATTAAGGTTCTATTGCCATTGCCAGATTTCGCCAAGGCTACACTGTTTATTATGATTATGTTTGACATAAGGTTGTTTGAAAGGAGCTCAGTATCGATTCCCGACAGTGACAAGCATTTGTGTGATGGACATAGATATTTATATGTTAAATGTTTGTATTTCTGCGTTGACTACCACTCATATCACAAGCAAAAAATTTGCTTAGGGTTAGATTATATTATTAACAGTTTTTCCATAGAAAATGTTGTGATTGATGAATAGTCAACGTCTAGTGCGTGCGTGTAGGTTTATTTAAATCCTGCGACGTCTCCAACTCGGCGGTTTTGCAATAATTAGTCACAACTTTGTCAGAGGGTGCACTTGAAGCTAGCGGAGCATTCTAATTGCAAGGTAACTTCTAATTACCTAGAACAGCAGGCTTTTAATAAGGCTTGGAACAAACAAACAATCCGGTTGACCGTCACAGAATTCATATAAAATTATATTAATGCTAATTCCTTATTTACCAACATCTTTATGAGCCCTTTCTATCGAAACCTAGCTATCCATTTGTCTGTCTTTTTGTAAGTTATAAATATTAAGATAGGTCCTACCTACCTAACCTACCGCTGTAATTTCTGCAAGGTAAATCAACAGTATTGAGTAGAGAAGCTCGAGGAAACCTTAAGAAAAAAGGAAGAATGAAACTAAGCTGTATTGGGATCCACATCAAATTTAATTGAACAGATGACTATCAGAGTACTTAAAATAATATTAACACTCAAGAGGTTGGGAAGTCGACTCTCAGCCGCAGCAGGTACGAGCAGGTTTCGCAACATACATGTATGTGTCTTGGTAACATGCCTGAATCGTCAAAGATTTGGTCGGCGGAGTGACTGAAGAATATCCATGATTCCGCCCATTGGTCAAAATATTAGTTTTAGTGGGTAATCCGGTATTCTACTGCCAAGTCATACACTCGGGTCAAATTCCGTGGCCCGCTCATGCATAGTTACCCAATTGTGATATTTCCCATCAAGGTTGAGTTCACACATCTTAACCGGATTTACGTTCCACTCCCACCCCTGGGATACCAAATTCTGCTGCGACAATATAAGTGCCTACCGATTTGCAGGACGTTTAGGAACTGCCCTCTACTTAATAACTATATATGGCTAAATTGTTGATGCCACTTATTTAATTGTTTGCTGTCTTATTATATTTTAAAAGAATCGTAAAAGTGGCGGTTATTGTTTGATTATAACAACCTAAGTATAATGACCAAAGCTTAATCAATGTTAATTACTCTCGTAAGATGGCGAACGCTTGATGTGGAAGACCCTATATTTACTGTATTGAAATGGACCCCCCAACGGTTAAAATTTATTGTCAATTGCGTTCTAGTCATTAGGAGACGAGGGAGCGTCTTAATGACAAAGTAACTTCTAATTGCCTTAGAACAATAAATCCAAATCTTAGAACAATTTTCTTATATTGAGTGGTTTAGGGTGCTCTTGTGATTACCGTGCTTCTATAGAGCATCACGTATTTTCACCGAGCAAGCGAAATGTGTTTATGGATAATTAGATTAAACACAATCACTTGTACTTTTAATTTCACTTTTAACAATATATATTTTACAATTAGTCGACCGGTTTCG
>DVZR01000100.1:0-11410 GCA_018237405.1 Thisbe lycorias
TACCTGTGTACACCCACAATTAGCCAAGGTACTAAGCTCCGTGATGTGATAGCTGCCATATTGAGCACACTTAAATCCTGGGCAATGTTATATTTATTCAGAATAATCGGAAAAACTTTTTGAGAAAAATTGCCGAAGCTGAGAGCCTAGGACTTAGCACAACTCTTTTAACCGGCGAATTCGATTAGACCACAAAGATATTATAAGTATTTAACACACTAAAACTATTATGCAATATCACAATAACACACATTACAGTGAAACAGTTTGTCAACAAGTATAAGTAAACTTTATTCACTTATTAATTACTTTAATTTAAATTTGTAACGCAAGTGTGAATGGGTATGTTGGAAGGGGAAGACCTTCGTTCCAAGACTAAATAGAGATATCTATTTTTAAGATCTATTTCTAAAGAAAAGTCTAGTCAATAGTACCCTAAACCGACCAACCGAGCATGTATGACGAAACTAATGAATGTGGAAGAAGCGTAAGAATTGTATCAGGATCTTGACAAGTGGAAGAACGTGGTCTCTGTCTACCCCTACAGAAAAGAGGTGTGATTATAAAAAAAAATATTATTTACTTATAAACCAAAAAAAAATAGTACAAAGATTGTTACCGAAATGCATAACATAGAAGAGTCCGGCTTCCATTCTATACCAACATTAACACCTAGCCTTTGTAGAGATTCTGCACTCCTTTTATGGTAGACAATTGGTACAGATGGCTGAAACAAAATATAGTTTATAAGTGTAGTTATCATAGCAAAACAGGTTTTTAAACTCACAAATTCGTTTGTCCCTATTGTATGCTAATAAACAATTGATTAATAGATTGAATAAATATACAATGAGGCCTAGTCTCAGCCTTGCTGAAATCAACCTAGGCAAATGTAGAATAGTGCAATGCTTATAAAATAAAATTGTTTGTATAAGTACAACACAATGTTTTTTTTCTTTTCATTAAACTGTATCATTACATTTCCTATGAGCAACTGACACTGCTCAAATTTATCATTTCCATCAATTTCCATCAGATTTGGCATTTCCATCAGTTAATTTACTTGAATAGTAAAAATGTAAAAAATAGAATAAATCTTTATTTAGTAATTGTTATTAAAGTAAAAAATTATTAGAGTATGACTCATACATTTGAAAACAAATGACCCATATACCAGTTAATTAACTACCAGTATATTCTTATACAGCATACTAACTACAACTACAAATGGTAAAACGGTTTTAATAGTAAAAGTTGTAAATGTTCATTTATTGAAGTGAATAATAAACAGTTAAAATTTTATGTCGGATTTGGCACAGAGAAAACTAGAACAAAATCAATTGAGTAGATTTATTATATTAACATTTGATGCTAGAGCAATACAAACAATTTCTAAAAAAAGCTATTACCCGTGACTTCGTCCGCATGCACCAAGTTCCTATAAAAAAATCCCTATAAATTTTAACTTATTACGTTATTCTGATATCAAAGCTATATTACTGCAAAGTTTCATGAAAATCTGTTCAGTAGTTTTTGCATAAAAGAGTAACAAACATACTTACAAACTTTCGCATTTATATTTATAAAAAAATTCATACTAAAGGAAATGAAATATTGAAGTGTTAAATAATAGAAAAAATGTATGCAGAATTGCAACCTTCTGCTACTTACCTAACTACATGAATGGCTAGTGTAAAGCACTTTCTTAAATACTAGGAGGATTTGGTCAAAGATCGGGTTATCTTATTTCTTTAACACTTTATTGTATACAAAACACTTAAAGTAAACAATTTATGAAAAAATAGTACGCTTATCACTACTGTGAATATCTCTTCCAACCAACTCGTAAAAGCAGAAATTAAAAAATACAAATGAAGACCTGGTGTAAAATTAACAATCCAAAAATCTTTATAGGTTGCTACCTTTTTACCATATACCACTTTCATGTATACAATTAATAAAAGTAGCTTGTATCACTAGAATCTACCTGGTAAGTTTATTGATATTGCAGACTGGAATATTGAATAAGTTGTGGAACTTAAATTAATAATGTCACTTTTATTAAAAAAATCACGAAAACTTTAAAAATAATAAGCATTTCATGAAATCAACGTTTGAAAACGAAAGAAGTTAAATTATGTTTCCACACCTAAAGATCCGTTGTTTATCGTCTTACCTTACAAAACCATACCACAAAACTTTCTTCTGTTAGTGAAGCAAAGAGAATTTTATCTCTATTTGATACTATTTGTTTAATTGACAAAGAGTCTGGTGTTGGATTTTTAAGAATTTTGGGCCACCCAATAGGAAAGTACATTTTTCTTTAACATTTGGTACTTTCAAGTAAGTATATTTGAAATACTAACGGAGCCACATATCTATATTTATTTTAAATCAGATCTAAACACTAATCTTAGTACAGTAAAAATATATTACTATTTTATTCAACATACAAATCTAGAATTTCTGTTTCGTCAACATTCAATCATTGATAATTTAATTGATTCATTGACTTTAATTGTCACTGTCATTTGTTAGTTGTCGCCAGTATATGAGCAAAATACAAATTAAAAATTAAATTAAAATAACATGCTACTTAATTGCTGTGCAACCCCACCTGATACTTATCATCGTATATGATATTATATTTTACGTTCTATTTTACGTTTTATTTTATATATTTAACGTTCAGAACACATATTTAAAATTCCAAGCGACGTCACAGTTTTATTCATATATACATAATACGAGTGTACTTTTTGAACCCCTTTGTGTTTATATACCTACTTTTATGCACCTATAAATTTTTTCTGAAAAGATTATCTATACTTATCTTCATTAATATTATAAAGAGCAAAGAATTGTATTTTTGTATGTTTGTAATAAGAGCTTAAAATCTACTGGACCAATTTAAAAAAAATGCCATTAGAATGCTACACTATAAGTAACATAGAATCAATATGATTATCTATTGCCTGCGGCTTTGAAAGATTTACACACGCGAATCTGCGAGAAACTACTAGTGTAGATATAAACATAAAATATAGATTAGTATGGATACTAAATATCTATACTGATTACTATTACTAGTAATATAACATTTTCACTGTTAAATTGCTGAATCGATGATGGATGATGATCGATGATATTTGGCATGGAGATTGTTAAAGACTCGGAGTTGAATACAGACTAATTTCTTTGTAAAAAGGCAACCCTTAGGGATTAAGTAGGACATGAAAGTTTGAATGAAAAATTACACAGGCGAGGGAACGGGGCATAGATTATATATTACTAAAAAGACAAAAGTTATTTTATTTGTTGCTTATTATATTGTATCCCTAAAGAGATAAATATAGATGTGCTAGTACATCCACAATATTAATCAGTAGACATAGGTACAAGTACATTCAGAAATAGTCACATAATGTGATAGGTAGCAATATTGTATTTATTCAGAATAATCTAAAAAATATTTTAAGTAAAATTGCTCGCCAGCACATAATCTATGCAAAATGTTAAGAGAAAATCATCTTCAATTTTCTATTAACCTTGTAGTAATATTACTAATCCATGAACTCAGGTTTATCACTCAAAAGTATGATTTGCCTCTTTAAGTATTATATAGAATTATAGCAACAATTGACATTAAGTATGTAGTAAAATAACTACTTTTGCAGTTTTAGTTAATATAAGGTCGAAAATCGAAACCGCCTATTTTAATTTACGACATGACCTCTTGTCAACTGTTTAGAAAAAATATTAATTACGTTTTTAAAAATAAGTGTTACATTTTGGTATAATATTTTTACCAAACTATGCCACCTGGCATATACCTAATTTTAAAAGGTGTATCGTATTTTTCCATTTTTGATAGCAAAAACGCTTTTTAATTAGGTGAACTAGTAATATCAGATTTCATGAAACACATTTTATTATATTTTAAGAAAACGTAGAATTTACTACTTCTCATCTGGCAACACTTAAGGCGATGCCTAATAATACATTTTCTAAATCAACACAGATTCATCGAATACATTTTAAGTAATTTTCTACGTTTCTTACAATTTATACAAGCTAAAATCACAATTTTATTAGTATTGTTGACTTAACTATGTTTTTTACATTAAGAAGTATATTCCATCGCTTACGTTACAATGTCGGAAGAAATTGATTTGGTATCTAAAAACTTTTGCACGACTGAGGACGCGTTTGAGCAATTTCAAGCTGGTGCTATGTATCAAGAAGAAGAATACATTACACTTGCAGACCTCATATCTCCTACACAAACTAAATCTGACGTGACGGATGTTTTAACTGATATGCCGAGTGATGAAGTATCTTCCACCCAGGATCAATTACAATACACAAACTATGATGAGTTACAGAACTCTGAAAAACTGACAGAAATAGCGGTGTCAACTACAGTACCAATAACTAGACAAAATGTCGAAGTACCAGTAAAGACCCCAAGAAAGAGAGGTAGAAAAAAGAAAATAGTAAATGAACGTGATGTTTCTGTAAGTTCTGTACAAACTAACTTATCTGGAAAAAAAGATGTTGCTATGGAGGAAAATGTTGATTTGAATTACGACATGATAATTGGTGAAGATGATGTACCAGAAGAATATTTGCCAACACCTGACCTACCAAGCAATAAACCTATAAGACGAAGAAAAACTGATGTTATAGTGATTAATAAAAAAACAATGACAACTAAAAAGGGCCGATCTAGAAAAGAAAAATTACCAGATAAAATTGAAAATAAAGTAGTAGAAAAAAGTAAACAAAATACTATAAAAAATGTTTCATCTGCAGAAACAAATGGGAAAAGTCGTCAAGGAAGAGGAAGGCAAAGTAAAAAAAAATTAGGACTCGAAATATCGACACAGAATCACATAGGAGATATATATAGACAAAATAACATAGGACTTAATGTTGTAAGTGCATCACCTATAAGTGATACTAAAGAGTCACTTGATAAGAATTCTGAAATAAAGGGTAAAACTTTAATAGAAATGAGTGAACAAGAGCATAATGCAATTGTAAATAAAGACACTAAAAATTCAATTCAACTTTTAGATGAAGAGCTGGAAGATTTGCCTTTACTGGCTATAAGTAAAAAGAATAATTTAGGAAAACGGAATATTTCGAGAGATAAAAAGAATAAAATCAATACATCTCCACTTAGAAAACGAGGTAGACCAAAGAGAGGACAAGAAACTAGTAATACAGATGTGACTGTGAATAAGGAAACAAATATAACTGAAGAGAAATCTGTTACTGAAGAAGATGTAGACAATGTTTGTTTAAGTAAATTAAAAAATAATTTGGAACACAAAAGCGAGGATGTTAAAGAGTCTTCAAATCTAGATGAAACAAATGCTGTCAATGTTAGTGATGAAAATAAAGATTTGGTAACAGAAGGATTATCTAAAAGAAATGTCAGAGTACCTATCATGGAAGATTTTGAGTATAACATAGATAATGTCATTCCAAATAATGTAGAGCAAGATACAATGACTACAGCTGAGGAGTTAATTTCAAATGATTTATTGAAACCTATCAACCAAGATATTTTAGTTGAAGAAACTACTAAGAGACCTGTTCGCAGAAAAGCAAAGAAACCCTTACAATATGACGAGGGATCAGATGAAGATCCTTTTGCTAATGTTGAGTTGTCTGATGATGAACCTAAAAGAGGTAAGAAAAGTGGTAAATATTATTCAGATGATGAGTATATACCCGGTGGCAAACGTGGGAAGCCTTCTACTCCTTCAGAGTCAACAGATAGTGAAATAGATACAGATTTGATCTCAGAAAAGAAACCAAAGAAAAAGAAATCTATCAAGAGTCCAAGAAAAATTGGTATTAAATCTGTGTCTGAAAATATCTCTGATATTGTAACCACTATACAACCACTAGAAAATATTGAAGATATAGAGGGCTGCTTAGAAACTTCGGTCATTAAAAATGAGAAAGCAATTGAAAAAGCAACAGAGAAACATTACTCAGAACCTGTTGTGTCCTCAACAGAAGGTTCATGGGGTAAAACAAATGCATTTGAAAATTTTCTTGCTAAGAAAATTTACAATACTGAAATTAAAATAAAGAAATCTAAATCTGTTAATGCTATAGCACCATTACAAATCCCTGTGTTGGATCCTAATGAACGCAAAAATGTAGACGTATTTACACAAACTACAGTTACCACCACAAAAGCTGCTTCAGTGCAAACAAATCCTGTAAAAGAACTTCCAATAAAAGAGCAAGTAGCTCTCACTGCTGATCAATCTGAAAAAGCCTGTGAATTCTTATCTAACATTGTTAAGACTACAGCTGAGCTAGGACAGTTAATGACCCAAAAATCTGAGGACTTTATTGAAAAGAAAATTAATACATCTCATGTAATTGACACCCTGAAAATGGATTACTGTGTTAAAAAATCGTTTTTACTATTTAAATTAGCTAAACATAATTTAGAACAAATGGAAGATGATTTATCCAAGCAATATGATGAGTTTTTAAATGCTAATAATTTATCACAATATCGAGAAAAAGAAAAGGTTGTTACATCTACTGTAAAAGGACACAACAGTGATAGTGATTGTGAAATAGTTGAGGATACTCTTCCTGCACCTCAAACAAAAAAGCCTGCATTTAATCCAAAAACTGTGTTTTTAAACAAGGAGTTATCTATAAAAATTGCAAAAAAGCCATCATCGGATCCTAACCCTAAAGAAAAAATATCTGCAAAAGGAAGACATGCAGTGTGGATTAATGATTCGATTATGGTAAAGAAAATTAAACCAAATCAGTCTTTTTTTGCCCAGGACAGCCGCAATAAAAAACCACCTGATTATATTACATTAAAAATGGTAAATGACTTTTTTTCAATGTACTATTACCAAATAGCTATATCAGTTTGTGCTTCTTTAACAACTCCGGGATGGCACAATATTCAAAGAGACATTGTGTGTAATTACTTTATTGATACCACTAAAAATATTGAAATTAATCCTCCGACTTCAGATACTAGTAATACTGAAATTGACTTAAATGGTAAGGTACTCGTTGATACAAAATGTGAATGCAATAAATCTAGTAATTACTTTGTCAAATCCTTATTAGATTTGTGTATACAAGTAGTACAAGATACAATGTTCTTTGGTAACAAGTCTAAAAATGATAAGTCAATAGAATGTGCTAAAATACATGACAATTGTAATATACCTACATCAACAAATGAGTATTCTAGTACAAAAGATGAGTTACCTACTGATACATACGAAAAGGACAAAATTGATAATTTCCCATTACTTAAATCACTTACATATCAGAAAGTGGTAGAAGTGGTATATCAATCTAATTCTCACCAAAAAGAAGGAAATGATATCTTCAGTATTCATGATGATTGGACAGAGAGCTTAAATTTAAGCAAGAATATGACAGATGATTACTATAATGATTTTGACAGTTTAGTTTGTAACAAATCAACTAATTCTACAATTTCTGATGTTATGAATTATTTATATCAAGTACCAAATTTGAAATCGCTCTCATACCTAAAAATTGTGGAAATGATTTATAAACCAACTGTGGAGAACCACTGTACATATACTGACTTTGATAATAATTATAATAAAAAATATTTATGCCAGGCAAATAATTTATTAGACAGTGCTCTAAAAGATACTAAACTTATAAGAGAAAAAAATTACTGCAATATGTTAGAAGTATCAACATTAAAATCTCTTTGCTACAACATTGTGAAAAAATATATATGGAAAGCCAATAAAAACAAAAACATCATGTTGACAAAAAACAGCTCTAGGCATTTTGAAAAAGATGCTGATACATTGTTTTCCCTATGTGTACAGTTTATACAAAATAGAATTTGTAACAAAAAAACGATATGTGAATTTAAAAGAAAGTTTTGCGAGCATCACAGATCTCTAGATAAAACTATGAACATAATTTATGAGAATAAAAATCCTTACTGCTACACTAAAGAATCTATATTAAATCATAGGGAAATGATGTCATTGACTGGCATTTGCCTAGATAGCTGTGATGTTTCACTAACACCAAAAAATGGTAAACACAACTTAAGTATAAAGGCACTAGGCAAAGTAAGAGTATATTCATTAAAAGAATTAACACTAAAAAAAGTGATACCACTAATAAATGGGACTTCATATGGCCTACATAAAGAAATAAATGATATAGGCAGCAATGCTGTGACTTCCTCTATTGATCCAACTGTAGAAGAAGAACAGGATACAGGATTATCATTAGTTATTAATGAAGTAAACACAGTAACTGATGATTTTTTTAATGAGAATTTACAAGAAAATGAACATGAATATGAAGATCATATGGCTCAAGCATATGAGGAAGAAGAGTTTTTTGGTGACTCAATATTTGAGAGTGGGGAACAAGAATTTAATAATGATGACTTATTATATAACCATCATATAGAAGATAATAATTGGTCTTCAAAAGTTGAAATGAAGGTATTGCGCTTAGGTTTAGAGTCAAATACTAACAGAGAAGATCATTCTAAAGAAATAGAAGACGAAAGTAATAATATAATCATGAACATTAAAACTGAACCTCAAGAATTTTTTCCCGAAAATGTTATAGATTCTACTATTATCAAAACTGAACCCTTTGATACTTTGCAAAATAATGAGTTTATGCCTTCAAATATTGTAGCAAAGATGGAACATTGTGATTCTGTGACAAGTAAACCCCAATCTTTTGTACGACAAAATAGTAACAGTTATGATGAGGACATATTTGAAAATTTTTTCAGAAGTAGTAAAATAATGACTTCTCTCTCTGAAAATGAAAATAGCAACGAAGGAATATTTAGTCAAAGGCTTTATCGTGTACACGGGCAACACAAACCTGACACTGAACAAGATCTCCAATATTTTACTGATGGAATGGGTTTATTAGTGCCACAAAATGATGAGATTACTAAAGATAGACTAATGCAGTTTAGTTCTGATGAAGATACCAATAATAAGAAAGGTGTTAAGAAAAAAGCCACTAAACGAAAAGGAAGGGTAAAAAATAAAAAAGACTTAGAAAAAGATAAGTCAAATAAAGAAGAGAATTTCACACAAACAAAAGAAAAAAATATTGTTGATGGTGATATGACTATGTTAAATGAAAAAGATAAGACTAATAAAGAGGAGCACTCTATAACCACAAAAGAAAAAAATATTACAAGTGAGGTTGCTACTTTGACAAGAAGAATGAGAGAAAAAATTAGACAGGAAGAGAAGAAAGAGAGTGCTGTGTTAGATGAGGAAGATATACCCTTAAATATAAGAAAAGAGAAAGAGTTTCTCAGGGTATATAAATCTAGCGACACAAAGTTATTGGTTACTGAACCTTTAGAAAACGAATCTATCAAAGACAGACTAGCTAAAACAAAATATTTGTATATGGAGCAAACAGAAATTAAACATCTGAAGAACAAATCTGTTAAATCAAAATCATTTCTTACTGAACCTCTAGATAAAGAAATAATGAAAGACACATCAGTAGATGAAAAATCATCAGATACTAAACCAATTGAAAATGAAATACAATGTAGTGATGTTGATTCTACGCAAACATTTGCAGAAGCAAACAAAAGAAAAGTTAACAAACACAATAAACCAGGACCTAAGAGCAAGAAACAAAGTAATAAAGTAGAGAGTTCAATTAACTATGATGAAGATAATAGCAGTTTTTATACTGATATATGTGATAGATCATGTTCACCTCTAATCAGCCCAGATAAGCCAGTAGAGCTTCTTGAATGTGAACCCACATTACCATTTTTTGAGAATACGGTACACAAATCTAAATCACAAGACACAAATTTGATCAATCAAGACATAGAAAATATTTGCACAGTACGTAATGGCTGGAATTGTTACTCTATTAAAGCAGGAGATCAGAAAATTTATCAATACCCATTTGTTAATCTGGAGAAACTACCAGAATCATTTGTAGAGACTTACTTTCGTTATCAAGAGATCACAGATAAAACTAAAGATGATTCAGAAATTGATAGGTATGCAAAGTTTGATTAACTCAAATTATATGATTTACTTTTATAATATCCATATCTATTTTACCTTGATTATTAAAAAAAATGCTTTATTTTATTCATAAAGTATAAATATACTAGCTGACCTGGCCATGGTTCGCTGTGGCTTGGTTATACAATTAATGTTATGTTCAATTATATGACATTTTTATGTACAAAAATATTGCCATATATATTTCCTATAGTTAACTATGTATTAATATCTTTTAAATTAGACTAAACAATAGATATCTACATAATTTCATTAAAATTGATATAGTGGTGTCGAAGATTAGCGCAAACAAACATCGTGACACGGGATTTTTATATATAAAGATAAGTTTTTATATAACTTACCTTGAGAAATTTATTTATATGTAATATAAATTTACAAATAACTTTAATAAATATATAAAATACTATAGTTAAATTGAGTTTACATTACATTAGTAATTAATTTCTAGGCTAACAAATTTGCAATCATTGCACCGGACTCAATCAAAAGAAAAATCAAGTATATCTAAACCAAGACCAAAATGTAAAAAGCTAGAAGGAACACTAAAAGATGTTTCAAAATCAGATGATGATTTAGAAATTGCTGTCAAAACAGAACCAGCTGATGAGCTTTCTCCCTCAGAAGACGAAGCAGACAATTATGACGATTTGCCATCCCCTGTAAGTTAAATAAACTTAATAGAACTTATAATAATGTTAATTATTTTTTCGTCTTTTCTGTTTCAATTTAGCCATCTGAGGGTTTTGCTGGGTCATTTTAACTATTCTACACTAAAATTATAAAGACGAAAGATTTGTACCTTTGTATTCTTGTAATGAGTAAGCTCAAAATCTACTGAACCGGTTTCAAAATTTCTGGTAGCCTCAAATTTTAGAAACTCAAAATGTATAGATTTTTTAAATTATATTAATTCTGCAAATAAATATTCATTCATCATCATCTTCTTTATCAAAACTTTCTCTATTACCACAAACATCATTAATAGTACAATTTAAAAAGCAATATTTTTTTTGTTATTTCTAATGTCTGTTTTGATTCATATTGTCATTTTTCATTGATCCATGTTTATAAGATTACAGACACGAGTCTATAATCTGTAGTATATAATTATAAAAGTGTTGCCCTCTTCGGTAGCCTCTGTGGTCTAATGGTACCGGTGTCGGATAAGATCACGAGGTCTTGGGTTCGAATCCCAGGTCGGGCATTTTTTCTTAAAATGTTTTTCAGTTCATTCTGAACAAACATAGCGTTGCCCGGGAATGGAGTGTGCCCGATATGGCGATAGGCTTGCCACCTATCACATCATG
>DVZR01000101.1:0-11408 GCA_018237405.1 Thisbe lycorias
TAGCTGACTGCGGTTCATCGTTAGGACTGTTTTCTACAGAACATTGTGAAGGACTAGAGTCTGACACTTGAGTAACGCGGGGATCACATGTAACAGGATTTTGTGCCGCTGCACTAACTGGGAGTTGGCCAACTTGCACGACGTGTACAGTTGTTTGAAATGGAGCTGGTTCGATAAATTCGGTACTATTTAATCCATGGGGAAATTCACTCCAAACTGTATTATATTCATAGGATTTTTTGATGCTATCTTTCTCGTATATCCAATTTTGGCTCAACTCTACAGCAGTTTGTCTAAAAAATGATCTTACTTTTTCACGTAATTGAATAAAAGTCATATAACGTTTTATACTATTCATTTGATCCATTCTCGTACTTAAAGCTATTTGAGAGTCTTTCATATCTTCATAAGCTTCGGACACTAAAACCGGCTGATATTGTTTTACGTCCGACAGAGTCGCAGCCGAAATTTTTGTATTTCTGTGTTCCAAATTCTGTATGACTCTGCCGGACCTCTCACCAAAACCCATATTAATACTAGGTTCTGCAATCTCGTCTAAGGTTTGTGGTTCACTGTATTCTACGGATATTTCATCTGCTAATGATTGTTGTAAAGGATCAAATGGTTGCTTTATAGACTGTTCTTCCTCGTCGAAGATAAATGTGTCACGTATGAGTTCATGTTCACATAATTCTTCAGGATATTCATCTTCTACAGGCCAACGTCCCATTTCATTTATAACATTCATATGTTCTTTGCAAAAAGACATAGAATACGAAAATTTAATTGAACTAAAATAGTCAATCAATCTCTGATATTCCACGCTGTAAGCAGATTCCCTAATATTAGCAAGAGTCATTTTTGGATAGTCAATGTTTTTACCTTTTCTGTACTTTTTGGCACCTTTATGATCGTAAGTTTCAAGTTTTCTTTTTAAGCATTGTCTCCTATTAGATATTGCACTGTAGTCCACATCCCCTGTTTCAATCAATACATCAGATCTCGAATAAGTTCTTTTGGGTGTTGTTACTGTGAGACTGTTACATTCTTCACGACAAGGAATACCAGCCTGTTCTATATCGTAATAAACTTTTTGAGTATTAAATGCCTCATTTTTTATTAAATTCAAATCATCATAAACTCTATTTGATATAGGAAAACGATAACAAGTGCCAATTATTGGATCTTTATAGATTGAACCTTTTAGAATGACATCTGAACTTCCTTTGTAAACTAGTGTAACGCTGTTATCATGTGCTGTTTCATTATACGTATTGGAAGTACTAATTACAGATACATCTTTTGATTTAATATGATGTTGACTTTCCTGAGTTACGCCTTCAAAAGGAGTTTTATTTGTTATAGGAAATCGCAAAACTTTTTCATTAGTATACGTGACATTACTGTAATTGGCTAATTTAGTTTTGGATTCATTAGATTGATTGTAAACTTTCAATGATTTTTTGTTAGGATCTTGATCCAACTGTTTCTGATCTTTATGTCTAAAATCAGTTTTTAACTGTTTTTGGTTGGTGCTTGATGCACTGTTATCAGTTTTTAAAATATTATCTACAGACAAATCTATTTTTTCTGGTACACTGGAATAATTTGAATCAGGTTTTATTTCAACAAGGTGTATTTTTTTTAAAGGCAACATATCCTGACTTACATGTGTGGTTTGTAATGTAATTGATGTAGTATTAATATTAGGTCTTGCATTTTTTTCTTTAGTAATTGTATTAATTCCACCACTACTGCAAAGTTTACTTGCAAAGTTATTTTCTTCCTTCAAATAATATTTAACATCATCTTTTAATTCATTTTGTTTCGTTGTTTCAATATTTATAATTTTACTTTTAATTTTGTTTTTATCAGCTTCTAACTTTGTACATCCTTTACTCATGAATTTACTCTGTGAATGACGTTTTATATGGTCCGGAAACTTTACAACGTTACCTGTGAGTACAATATCGTTATTTTCTCTATTTTCTATTGGAGATGTGTTAACATTTGTTGGATACAAGTTTATGTTACTAGCATTTTCATTTTGATTAATTACTAAGGTCATATTTTCATTGACATTGTTTCTGGAAATAGCCTTACTCTGTGATAAACTGCATTTAACTTCGTCAAAATTGGCGTGGTCTGTTGATACATCAGTATTTTTATGTTGGTTTTCATAACTTTTTGCTAAAGCGACACATTTAACAAAGTTACAATCACTTTTTGGTAAACTAGATTCATCTATTCCCTTTTCTGTACCAATGTCATTTAAAGTTGTTAAATCATTAGTAGGAATACATTTATCACTTATATTTCCCAGAACATTTTCTTTTACATTTTCTAAAGGAACTACATCAATGTCAACATGAAAATCCATAACAACCACATTGTTATTTTTCTTGATTAAAACGGAAGTATTTCCGTTATTTTCCTCTCCTGGGTAGTTAATACTTTCTTCTTTGGTTACGGTTTTATCTAAAGAGATACAATTTTTATTCTTGTTAACATCTTCAGATGTGTCTAACATATTTAAAATTCTCTTCATACTTACATTATCTTCAACTGATAAATTGCTTTTCAAATAAATATTATGTATGTTGCCACTCTGGTTTAAACTACCAGTAACAATCTCACCACGTCGAGATTTATGATTACTTGCAAAATTAGTGTGTTTTAAATTTTCTACAATTTCATCGCTTGCCAATTCATTTCCTATATCACTAATAATATCGCTTACACATGAATTCTTTACATTTTCAATTATATCAATATTTTTACAATGGACTCTAACTTTATCCAAAGCATCAATCTCAAGAGAAACGTTCTTATTGGCCACAAAGTTGGTTGAATTCTGTAAGACCGGTCTTTCAAAAACTTTTTTTTCTAGCTTTTTAACAAAGAAACTTTTATTTTCATTTAGTATGTCATTTATTTGCGATTCACATGTGAGATTGGACGAAGTTTCTTGATTTTCTAATTCGATCATAGCATCGCTTGTATGCGAGTCCTTCTTGTCTCCATTTTCTATTTCATTATTAACATTGCGTATATGTGAATTCTCTAAATTTTGAATTAAATCTACATTTTGAGAATGTTTTCTAACTTTGTTGTCAATATCAAGAGATATATCCTTATTTTCCCCTTGGTTGGTTGTATTTTGTAAGACTGTATTTTCAACGACTTGTTTTTCTAGAAAGTTTCCTTTTATTTCAGAACTTATTTGTTTATTCTGATTTGAAAAAGCAGTCCTAAAGAAATTATTCGTATTTTTATTTACCATATCATCTATTCGTGATTTACTAGTAAGCTTGGATGAATCATATTTTTCAACACTTCTTTCGCATAGCAATTCTTTATTTTCTATTTCAACGATAGGATCACTTGTACGTAAGTATTTTGAGATTTTATTTTCAACATTTTCAATAAGTTCTTTTGCCTTGTCATGATTTCTATTTGCGATATCATTACACGAAATAACATTTGAACATGCATTTTCGGTCTCAATAGTTTTACAAACAGTTTGTTTTTTCGAATCATTATAAATCGACGTACTACTTGCTTGGTTATTGATACTAACTTTACATACCTTATTTCTATTTTTGCTACTAGTATCTGATTTATGTTTTCTTTTTAAACTGTGTGACGGACTTAAAGTTGAGGCTGAATGTTCTTGACATTTTTGGATTGATGTTAAATTTTCTAGCAAATACTTATTCTTTACAAAAAAATCAATTACAATACTATTTAAGGTCAGACCCCTAATTTGTTTTAAAGGTATAGTACTGTCAATACATTTTTTATTTCCACTATTAGAATCTTTACTAAGATTTTTATGATGATGATTATGATTACGACTCGAAATTATTAGTTTTTTATGTAAAGAATTAATGTCTGACTTTTGCAGCATCCAATCCGAATAACATTTACAGACAAATAAATGGGAAAGGGCAGAAATATTAACATCAATATTGTCACCTGCTAATGAATAATACTTTTGAGCCAAAACATTTAGACACTTGTGTAAAATATGTATATCTGACTTTCGAAGTAACCAATCAGAATAACATTTATCAGCATTAGAATGAGTAGATGACACAATTCTGTTGTCAATAGTATCAGCTGCAATTGAAATCTTATTCTCTCGCTTTGAAACGTTAACTTCTCTGTGTAAGATATTTATATCACATTTTGTTTGCATCCAATCAGAATAACATATATTAATATTAGGAAGAGCCAAAGGCAATCTATTATCATCAATCATTTCAGTGATATTTAGTAGATCATTTGAAATAGTAAAGTCTTCAAGTAAAGAAGGTGAAGGCAGTCTTATTGAATCTTCATCATAAACAGAATAATCATTTAAAATAGATAGAGATCCACTCCTTTTTAAAGATTTTGATGAGTTTTTTAATTTGGTTTGATGTTCAGATGCAGAATTACAAGTTAAATAATTTTGATTATTCATTTCATTGCTTAATATATTGAGTTTTACTAAAGGAACATAACAATTCTTAACATTCCTTATATTTTTAACATTTTTAAGAAACTTGTCATATTGTGGAATGGTACCCAATCGACTTAGATTCATTTCTGACGTAGTGCTAGTAATACCACAGCCAAGTGATTGAATGACATTGTTAGTCTTGCAAACATTGAGGTTAGATTTGAGACTTTTATATTTTTCAAAATTTACAATTTCTTCACTTTCACTTGAAGAATCATCTATTTCTATAACTTCACTATATGTTTCATTTCGTGAATGCTGTTTGTCTTGTAAAGATACAGAGTTATGTTCAGTTTTATTAGACTTATGATATTTTTGTAACAAATGACTGTTTTTATTTAATATCACACAACATTTTTTGCTAAATTTATTTTGATGTAATGCTAACTTATCAGGATCAATCGATGATATTTTAAAAACACCAAACTCTGTTTTAAAACTACATGTGGAGTCTTTATTTTCATTTTCTTCATCGCTTATTAAATCGATGGTTTCTGTTAAATGTTTTGCATAAATTATTTCTTTTACTTGCGCATTTATTTTAGAACAATCTTTCGATGGCGCTTGTGTTTGTGTTACATTTACAGTACAACTTTTAAGGCTGCCCTTATTATGCAATAATAATGATTTAATCGAAGAATTTTCAAATATTAAATTAACGTCCACAGTAAGTTTGCCAGAGATTGTTGCTCTGTAAACATTCCCATCAGGCATTTTAATTCTAACTTGTTTTGTATTTTCGTTACATCCAGGCAATTCTTCTATTCTAATTTTTTTTTTAAGATATTTTAAATATGAAGAATCGTCTAAACTTAAAGGATCTTGGATTTGACTGTTTCGTCCAGTTTTTGTATTTTTTACAGAACAGGTTGAATTAGTTAACTTAGTAGTTGTAGTGACGCTTGAATCAATGCATATGTTCTCTTTAGATTGGAAAGAGTCTCCGCTTTGATTTAAACTTTTCGCATCTTCTGGTACACTCTCTTTAGATTTTACTATAGGAGCCAATTTGAAGGAATCTTTTTTTTCCTTGTCTACATCAATAGCATTTGTTTCATCGTTAATGCATTTTTCCAACCTTAAATTTTTTAGAGGTTCTTTGGAAGAATTTTCTGCATCAATTTTATTCCCATGATTACTTACGGTACATGAAGAGTTTACGGTTTTATCAAATTCAGACTTGTTAGGATCAACGTAATGATTTTCCACTGATTGTAAAGAATTTTCTTTCTTTTGTATTATAGTTTTTGAATCTTTGTTTTTCATATTATCTGTATATTTTACAATGTCCGTCTCTTTAAGGTGAGGTTTTTTTCTAGCCAAGTCACTTTTAGCATTTGAGTTGTCTTTATTGTAAGCATATTTTTCTTCATCTTCCGGTGTTGATTTACAAGAATTGACAAATGAATCATATTTCTTTATTTTTAAACTATCAACTGATAAATCTTTGTTAACAAATATTACATCACTACGTATATTCGGAGGATGTAGAATGTGACTATTTTGGCCAGATTTTTGGTTAGATTCAGAAATGGTTGTATTAGGTATATTAATTTTTTCCGTGGATTCTAAGCATGTCTTATTTTGAGTTACACTTTTTGCGGCGTCTATTTTACTTTCTTGGTTGATTTTAACATTGTTTTTTATTTCAAGCGTCGGATTTTTAATACCAACATTTGACAAATTTTTATTGTTTGTTAATTCTTCTGGGTATTGGGAGGGTGTATTAATTTCAACAATACTAGATTGGCAGGAACGAATCGACGAAGACCCATCCTTTGAAGATATACTTATTACATCTTTATAGTGAGTTACTAACGTGTCAGATTCATTAGACAATAATTGATCACAATTTTCGGAGTTTCTAATTGAATTTGAGTGTTTTTGTTCATCTACAATTCCAACTTCATGAGAAAACTCTTGATTATCTAGAGTTTCAGAATCTTTACCAGAAACTGGTGCTAAAAATGTGTTTTCATTTTTATTTCTAACTAGTTCGTTGGTGACGTCTTGTTTAGTTTCAACATTTGAACATGATTTTATTTTTTTCTTTCTAAGTTTGAGTAAGTCTTTATTAGGTTTACTGCCTTTTTTTATCGCACATTTTACTGTACGCCGAGGTAAAAGTTTTTTTCTAAGGCGATTATTTTCTGTAGAAGCATGGATCATAGACTTTGGAGTTGTTAAAGTAGGTTTAGTGTCAAAAGATTCTTTAGACTTTATTTCTTGGTCTATATCTGATTTCGTAATTTTGTCACGAATGATATTAGAAGATCGTAACAATATACGTCTACATTTGGCCTCAATAAAAACACTATTTTCTTTATAATTTCTATTTCTGTATTCTTTACTGTCGTCTTTTGTTTGTTCGCAAGTTTTTGAATCCAATTCACAGTCATAATTGTTTTCGTCATTTAACATAGTATTTTTTATTTGTTTTGAAGAGTAATGTTCACAGTTCTTGTCATTTACATAGTTTTCTCCGTTGTTATCATTACATTCTTGTGATAGTTTATCTTTAGAATCAGGTGCAGATTTAAGAGGAATATAAGTAAGAGCAATGGGTTTATGAGGACTATAATGATTAATCTTTCGATTTATAAGTGACATTCTTTTCTTTTTTATTCTCTCCGCTTCTTTGAGAGCTTCTTTATTTTGGTCATTATCGTGGGAATTACTCTTCGTGACGACTTTAATAGGGTTATTTTCTGTTACCAAAATTGGAAACTTTTCTTGTACTTGTGACAAAACTTTCCTTTCACCACACCTACTTGAAATATATTCTGCAGAATCTGCTGTTTTTAGAACTTCGTCGATGTCTTTTTTCTGATTTAAGACGTCATTATTTTTACCATGCAAGTCTTCAAAAGACTGAAAAGTTTTGGAAATTCCGTTGATGTTGAGGTTGGGATGTTTACCGACACTGTTTTTGAGAGGTTCAGAACTTGTCCCTTTAAACGAACTATTCTGATTAGTATCGTGGACTTCTTTTTTTGAATTAACATTAGATATTTTATCTGATACTAAACTTGATTCACCTTTATCTGTGTTAGATTTTATTACGTTTTTTGTGCCGCAATTCGCATCTGTATTATCAGTGTCTAAAAAAGTCGAGAAATGTCGATTGTGAACAACTGGCGACGTAGTTGCGTTTCCGATTATAACAGGGTTGATTACTGGTGCAACAAATTGAGTTGATTGATACAAAGTCAAATTAGGTGTTGGATTTAATATCACATGTGCACTTGACGAAATATTCCTTGGAGCTTCATAACAGTTCGTTATTGATGGAAATTGGTTGTACATTAATTCAGGACTTAATAACATAATATTATTTGTAGTATTTCTTTGTGTCGTAAGAAAAACTGTAGCTGGATTCAATACATTTACATGATTGGTAATTACACTAATGCCTTGAGTTGCGGGTCGTATTATTGTAAACTGATTATTTGTAACATTTTCTCTAGTTTCTAATTGAGACTTACAAGTATTCGACGACGGCGCCTTTAATGCTGGGGAAATTAGTTTGTTAGAGAGAATTATTGGTTTCGAATCCGTCTTTTCTTTAGATGTCGATTCGATTTGCTCAGAACATTTTAATAAATCTTGATGCTGGCTTTTCACAGGACAAATATTGGTTTTAAGAGTAATTTTATTATTGACGCTCAAATTTAAAACTGGTTGGGAAATTTTATTGAACGAACTATTTTTAGGCGGAACAGACTCTTTCGTTTTTGAACCCGCAGACCAATATTCCTCATCGTCAGATAATATCTCACCAATTTCTTGGCGTAAGTCATCGTCCATTAATTCTCCCAAAAGCTCGTAATCAGAATTTGGTATACCAGATATAAAAGGATCTTTAGATTTTGATTGTTGACTATTAAAGTTGCTTAGTCCCACATTTGAATTTAAAGATTTAGAGAGTTGTGATTGAGGGATTTTATCAGTAACTGCTTGAGACATAGTGCCTTGTTTTGTAGTTTTGAGAATGCAGATATCTTTATTTTTCTTAATATCGACTACATTAGTAATTTTGGCAGGTTCAACCTCTTTAACATTACTTTTAATATCACAAATTGAATTAGCATTTTGAATTATAATTCCGTCCCTTCTTGGGGTTTTTGTAGCCGACAATGCATCTAATACTGCTTTTAAATCATTTTTTGACGCTTCTGTGTCTTTAATAGATGGTTGTTTAACGTATTGTTGCCTTTTTAATTTTTCTATCTTAGGTTCACTTGTCAGTCTTATTGGAGCCGATTTAGATCCATCTGACTTTGATGAAGATGTACCTACAGTTGTCGCAGATAGGTTTTTACACGAGTTTGATGTCAATTTTAAAGCAGTGTTTTCAACGACATTTGTTTTATTATTAATAGTTATCACACGCACATTTTCATTAACATTTTGGTTCTGATGACATATACTACTACACGTCCTTGGCGGTAATGCTGGTGTGGTATCATTTTTCGTTTGTGCTTTATAAGAATTTAATAAAGCTTTCTGTTGCGTGAGCATGTGCAAGTCATTTCTATCTCTCTCTGTTAATAAAGTCTGTTTTGGAGACATTCTATTATTTATTTCACGATTTATAACAAGATTACTAGACTTTCTAAATAAGCTCTCGCTAGATTTAGATTTATCTGAACCTAGAAATTCAACGTTGTTGTGAGTTTGAGGAGTATTATTAGACTTGGTAGCCTTGGATATTGATATTTCCTTTTTCACTTCTAAACTGCGATTTTTTTCTGAGTCCTTGTCTAATGTATTAACAAGGAGCGGTGAATTCAACATAGTTCTAAGAATCTTGTCTTGTGCATTGTTTGTTTGCTTAAGTTTGGTGTCACTTTGCTTATTTTTATGCATATAACTAAGACGAGAAAATGTGTTTGGTGCATCAACAACCTTACTTGGTTGTCTCTGTTTAGTACTAGGAATATCCAAATTGATGTATTTTTGTAAATTGTATTTGTCATTAGAACTTTGCTTTAGTTCCTTAATCAAATCTAGAATCTGTGTTTGACCACACGCTTCAGTTGCAGTTGTTACTATAGGCTGAGAAGGATTTCCAGCTTGAGATTGCGACGTGATGACCGGCGATCTATTTTGAAGTTTATAAAAATGATCAGTATTTGGTTTAAGTGTGTTTTGGGATTTTGGAGCCATTTTGTTATACTTAAAGTCATGCGATACAGGTATGTTTAAATTGTATTGTTTTGTTAAAAAATCTTGATATTGCTTTTGTCCTATTTCTGACGGAGTTAAAGAAGTTGAATTGTTCTGTTTTACGAAGTTTTCAAATTCCTTTTGGTTGGGTGTTTTGTACACGTGTTTTGGTCCTGGTGTTAAGATCTTGCTACTATCAGGTGATAATGTCATTTTCTGGCTAGATGTGGAAGCGTTACTGTGAGATAATTTATGATCAGATGACATATTTATTTGCATGGCACCTGATAATATGTTCGGTTTGAGAGTTTTTCTATTAGGATTACCATGAGCAATAACATTATCAGTAATCTTCTGGTTATATTCGCCTTTATCTAAATATGTTAGGAGCGATTTTATAGAGCTTTCATAATTTTTACATGTATTAAGTTCGCTTTGTGTTGATAATTCCTTTGGTTGGTTTTTGATAACAGCTAAGTTTGGCATGTTTGGAATTATAACACCTTTAGAATTTCCTTTAATATCAGTGAGCTGTGACGGATTTTTAGGAAGTGCTTGTGAATTAGAAATATAGAGACTATTTGAAGTAGTCTTAAGTTTCATAAGTTGGTTATTGGCGTTGTTATGACGTCGATATTCTAATAACTGCTTTAAACGTCGTTTTGGATTATCTTTAATAGGTACTTTCGCATTTTGTATAGGTTTTTGTGCTAAATCTTTATAGATTGGTTTAGTATTAAGTAAATATTTGTCTGTTAGATTATTATTTATTGGAGCATTTCGTAAAATAGAGGCTATAAAAGCAGGATTTCCTACATCACACTCTTGTAAACTGGAGTAATTTTTATATATTGCTTTAGTATTTACACTTGTTCCAGTCTGATACTTTTCTGGAGATTTAAGCTTAAGATCATCTATTGAATAATGTCCGTCAAATATAACATTGGGATCATTGCCTTCTGAATTCAAGGAGGACTTTCCTTGGCTATCATAATCGCTGTCAGTGGTACTAGCGGCAATGTTTGTTTTTAACTGGTTCATTTTTCTATTTCTTTCTATAGTTTCTTTGATATCAGGTACACGAGCTACTTTTAATCCAATAAGTCTTGATAAAGCACCACCTGGAGAATCGTTGAACTGCATTTCTTTTTGTTGTGCTTCCAATTTTTCTTTCTTTTTGCGTTCCCTTCTTTCTTTCTTCTTTTCTTTTTTCCTTTTTTCTTTTTCCGCATCTTTCTGCTCCTTACTCATTTCCTCATTACCTTCTTTGCTTTTAATAACAGCATCACCACCTGCTATTTTTAAACCTTGAATTTTATGATTTATTTCCTTATTTGTGTTTTTGCTCCCATCTTTATTTTTCTTTTTAATTGGTTTCTCATTTGTCTCAGGTTCCAGACTAAGAGGATCTTTTTCAGGATCTTTGTGTTTCTTCTTTTTTCTTCTAGGGGCAACTCTCTCTTGAATTATGTCTAATTCATAAGGACTTAGCGAACAAGCACTCTCTGTTCTTTCATCATCAGTACACGGCTCGTCACGTGGCCATTCTGCTTCATCATTGGGTTCATCTTCAAATTGCAACTCCTGTTCATAACCTGTAACAGAAATTTAACATTTTTAGACATCAAGCAAAGACTAACATATGTAAATACAGCAATAGGCATGATGACAGATTTTGAAAAACTGTTGTATTATATTCGGAAATATATACTAATTGTAACGAACATCATAT
>DVZR01000102.1:0-11399 GCA_018237405.1 Thisbe lycorias
AATATTAATACATAAAAATACATAAATATGTGTGTAATTTAGAGAGAATCACATATGTGTCAAATAGTAATGCTTAAGTTTCCTCTTAAAAATATAAAGTGTATATTAAAAATATAAAGTGGATATTTGTTAAAGGACGAGAATTCTATTAGTATCCTCTTCATCAACGCTTATCGTGCTCCCGGATTTATCGGGGGTGAAATAGGGGGTGAATGTTTGAAAAATTCACTGGTGAATTGCAGGCCAAACGAAGCTAGTTTTCTACATTTGATGCTTCGGAACTCCGTCATTTATTTATCGATTCACCTTTTTTAGGTTTCCGTACGCAAAGGGTAAAACCGTTTGTCTATCTGTCCATTTGTCACCAGACTGTACCTCATAAAGCGTTATAGTTAGACAGTTGAAATTTTTACAGCTGATGTATTTCTGTTGTCGCTATAACAACAAATACTAAGAAACAAAATAAAATAAGTATATAATACAATGGTATATTATATAATACATACATATATATGTATTATATATATATATAATACATATATATGTATGTATATAAAAAATGATATAAAGGTACGGAAACCTACGTGCGCGAATCTGACTCGCAATTAGCCGATTTTTTGTAGATTTGCCATTTGATTCTGTTTATATTTTTTCAGTTTTTTTTTGTAAAAATAGATTCATTTTATTTTGAAATTCCAGGCAGATATTTCATAGATAGATAGATAAACACTTTATTTACATGTCACACCAAATATACAATACAAAATAAATAACATTTACAAAACAGAAATATTGCATACAAAATCATACAATACAAGAGAAAAAAAAAGACAATGAAAAATATATTTTTTTCAGGTTAATTTTTTTAAATGTATACAGATACATAAATATATTGTCACAATAATTTCAATAAATTAAGCACATAAAATGTTTCTACATTTTAATAATTCAATGTTACCAGCACGTAATAGTTTGCTGATACACAAATCAAAGGACAAACACGTAGCTTCCAACCTTCACGTTTTATCTCCCTCCTGTTTTAGTTTCTATTAGTCGGCACTCGCTTTGATCATTACGGAAAATTACCTCGAAACTTATTAGGCTGATTAAACAGATGGCGCCACCATTACTGAGTAACCGATGTTCATTCTAGTTAGTTCTAGGTCAGTTTCTCGCAGCTATCTGGCTATATCGTCCTTACGTAGGCAAAACCGCAGACAACAGCTATACAATATAGCCTATGTTATCAAGTGATAGTGTAGCATACTAATTGTGAAAAAAATCGGTCGAGTAGTTTTTGAGTTTACTCATTACAAACTCAAAAAGAAAAACAAACTTTCGTCTTTATAATATTAGTGTAAATAAACAAATTATTCTTAACTTAATCGTCTCTGTGGTCTAACGGTACCGGTGTCAGGTAAGATCGATAGCCGCACGAGGTGAAGGATTCGAATCCCAGGTCGGGCAAATTGTCTTAAAATATTATTCAGATTATTTTGAATTAACATAAAATTGCTCGGGATTGGACTGTGCCCGATATGGCGATAGGCTTGCCACCTATCATGAGATTTAGTAGCTTGGCTAGTCGTGGGTGTACCAGTATATCTAATGACTATTCGCAGATGTACTGGCACATCTCTGTCAACCCCTTTCGGGCATTGCAGGCGGGAAGGTACTTTTTTTCTAGAAATATTAACGTATATTTTTGTTTACAGGAAAACAGATGACTTGGAAGACGAGTTCAACACAATTCCTCTAAGCGCAAACGGCCTTCATAGTGCAGGGAACGCCGTTTAATAAGATGACGTCAATAAGGATAGTTGTACACTAAGGGATATTAAGATATTCGATTTTTAAAATAATACCAAAGAAAAAAACGTTATGTTTTTACATTTCTTAAAAAAATTTAAAATTTTGCAATTTGTTAAAAAATTTGTATTTAACAATTTAAGTGCGACTGTGTGTTTGTGTAATAAATGTATTATTTCTTAAAGTTTTATTTATTTTAATATGTGTTGTACTTAACAATCATTAGTGTATAATTATAAATAATTTGTTGAGGGTGGTTACATAATTCATTAACTATTACTAACAGTGATACCTAACTTTCCTAATCAAATATCTTTATATGAGTATAAAGCTATAGACATACTTTCAAAATATTTAGTGTGTGCATTTGAATGATTGATTTGAAAAACTACATGAATATGTGCAGAAAAATAACAGGCTATAAAAAACTTTTTAAAATCTGTTATAAAAAATAAAACTGATTATTTTAATTTATTTAAATTAAATTAAATAATTAATCGATCTCTGCCAGATAACCAAGAGTTACATTAAATTTTATAAAACACGGTAAATGTACAAAACTAATTACTTGTGATAACATTTATACAAAAACTTATATATTTCATATTACTTACACTATACAAGTAAAATAAATAAAATACATTAAATATACATACACCAAATTAAATATACCGAATCCATTATACTTAAAGTTTTGATCACTAATACTAATCTCTGTCTCTGTTAAAAAATAATTCCTGTGCTTGAGTATATAGTGTCAAACCGTATATAACCTCGTATATAAATGAGTCTTTATTATATAGATCTTTTATTAACTTTTTTGTTTAAACTAGATGTAAATTAGGAATTAAATATAAAATGCCTTGTAATCTTAGCTTTTTATAAGTAGCTCCAAAATACATTTATTTTAATACATTTTATTCATTATTTCGCCTACACAATGCGTATGTAATTAAAGTTTATGCGTTTTACTAAACAATCATCTAATCTAATATCTGACCCATTTGTCCATATCCGCTAGGATTGATGGGTAAGTTTATTAGCTGTGTATATGTATTGTGTAACCACCCTAATGCTATAGTGATGTAGAACTTGGTATAATATCAGTATCGACCTTCTAACATAAAGTTAGGTTGTCCATTTATTTTTGTTACTTCGTAACCCTAACTCTCAATCTTGATGTTATAAGGGCGATGGGCACGCTTTATCAATTTGATTGCGCAATTAAATAGGTACTGTTTCCTACGATAAGATCGAAGAAACGGTTTAATTTAATTTAAGCAATTACTTATAGAAATACTCGCAATATATTTTAAATGTTCTTGTCTGTGTCGTCGGGCTTATAACGGGTGACGGTTAGTTAGCTTTTACGCGTCGGAAGCTACGTTAAATACTACTTCAATTATTGCCATATTTAGTGATAGGCAGACTTTTCAGTAGGATTGAATTTATGTCAATAGGTAGGCTGTTAGCCTACCTGTAAAGGGTTCGCTTGTATAGCTAGCTATTTGTATAGTAATTATTGTCTGAATGCTTTCAATCTAAGTTACGCCGTTACCCGAAAGCGTAGAAGTGCCGACCCATTATTATATTATTAAGGCTAATTAACGGTCACTCATCACTTGCCACATTGGACGTTGATCAGATATGGCAATCTCCTAAAGATCTATTACAGCGGAGTCGCATTATAATAATATTAAACAAAATATATATGACATAGATAGACCATTATTTATTTGCGCAATAAAAATTGTGAAGTGTGTCAAAATTAGCTCTTTTTACAGTAGGATTCTGTTAAGATTGAGGAGCCATTTCTATTTTAATGTTATCGAAAAAGTTCTACTAAATATCGGAAATATCGATATTTAACAATCATCACTACAAATTATAAATTTGAATTGAAATTCCGTTTATTTTATTGATATTAAGATTGCTGTACTGATATTTAGTAATCTGTTTGTTTCGAGCCTATCTTAACTAGATTTTGAGTCTACCAACTGCGTTTTGTCCCCAAGTATTTGGTACAGTAATATCCCCAGAGAACTTTTCTTCCACGTCTACAAAATAATATTAATATCATCTTAATGATTGTGAATGAAAAAAATTTAATCCACCAGTGGGACTGAAACTTACACCTCTAAACAATTCACCTCAACACCTTATTCAATTTCACCACAACGAATTTGAGTGTCACTGACGATCAATTTATTCTCTATCGATTCAGTTGATTGTAATCCTCTTCTTGTACGTATAAACTAAGTTGAGGCTATCGTTGCAAGTAAAAGTCACATTTATTAAAAACACTTTTGTTAAGTTAGTTGATACTAACCTGAAAATATTATCAAGAAATCCATATTTAAGATAACTTTATCTGATAGAGACAATGATTTTTGCGTGTTTGCCTTCAACACGAAAAAACGAACGAATCCCAGATCGAGTAACTTTTCTTAAAATGTTTTTCAGATTGGATTGGAGTGTGCCCGATATGGCGATGATAGGCTTGCCAACTATCAATCATATCACGGGACTTAGTTGCTTGGCTAATCGTGGGTGTACCAGTATATCTACTGACTATTCGTGGGTCTACTGGCACATCTCTACCAACCCTTTCAGAGATTATAGGCGTAAAGACACTACTACTGTAGCTAATAAAATGACGACCATTAAACAGTTAAACCATTTTTGATAAAATATTTTTATGAGCAAATAAATCTTTCAAATAAAAAAGAAATCTAAATAGGTTCCCCTGTTTAAAGCTACAGTATCACAGACTGACACACATAGCCTTCAACATATAGCTTTATAACACGAAGGGTGGCATCGTGGGTTAAAATAAAAGGAATTTGAAATATTCCACAAAATAACAGCACGTTTTTCGCTGTCTTCATAAAATATGTATTAATACGTCAATTCATACACGTTTGTAAATGTCTGATGTATATAAAATTCATAATGGTGTATATACTCATGAATTTTATTAGACTGATGTTTAACAGAAAATATTTATGAATTGTACAAAAGTCTATATTAAAAAAAAATATTTTTTTAATCCGGCATTTATTTAATTTGGTTGATGTTTTTAATTTTCAAAATTCGAATACTAACGTTGTGCATTTTTGATATTTTGGAATGGTTAGGTAATAATTTTACGAATTGCTTTAATTATCAGTACAAAAATAATATTATTTATGTGGTAAAATACAATATTCATTTATTGCGACGCACATTTGCGTAAGCGCCTTGCGCCGCCTAAACGAAACAGCAGGCGCAGGCATACATTTTCGCCGCGAGGCAGAAAGAGAGTGGGATACTTCCTCACGTAAGGGTCACGTGTCCTGATGCGAGTTTAACATTGTTTATCCATCACAAAAAGTGCACAACGCCGCTAAAGAAGTTTTCACTTCAAAGAGTAACTTCGCGTCTGTAATCCCAGAGATGTGCCAGTACAGATCTGCGAATAGTCAAGAGAAACACTGGTAGACCCACTATTAGCCAAGCTACTAAGTTCTGTGATATGATAGGTGGCAAGTCTAGAATATTAATTTTGCGGCTTTCTGATGAGTGATGACTCAAGAATCCTTAGGTTTACTTATGGTACATAAGGCAAGAATTAAAAAAAATGTTTTCATTTATAAGCGTCGTATGTTCCAATATTTCTTCTGCAATAACTTCTTCAAAGGTAACTCTTGAACCTACAGTTTTATCATAAGAAAATACAACGTCAAAATAGAATAAACCCCTTTGTTTAGGGAATTTATTGAAGTGGCCTAATTTGATGGTTGATCACCTGATCCGTCTTTCCGAGCATTCCAGTCTCGATACACACACATACACACCTATTTATACACATGTCCATGTGTCCAATATATTGACAGATTAACCATATTATATTGACCTAATATTGAGTTTTTTTTGGAGTTGCACTTCAATTCTGCTATTGCTGAACCAAACTGCAACTATATGGACCCTTGCTATTTGATACTAGGGTAAATCCTAATATAATGTTTTTAATTTCACCTTAAGGGGTATTTTAACATTACTTATAGGGCTAACCTTAAAAATTGCGTGGGTGTCGGTATACTTACCGTGTATCGTGGCAGTACCGGCACACCTCTGTCTACCTCTTCGGGATAATAGGCGTGAAAGTTATTTTTATAAATTGTACATCGAAATCTTATTAAATACATATATGTATGTACTGACGTAAGTATGTAATGACTTATTATTATATATTATATTTTGTCTAAACTCTAAAAACATCTTAATATACAGCAATCTACACTAATATTTTAAAAGAGGAAAGATTTGTATTTTTGTATGTATGTAACGAGTAAACTCTAAATCTAGTGGACTGGTTTCAGAAATTTGTTTATCATTAGAATGCTAAATTATCACTGAGTAACATAGGCTATATTGTATAACTGTTGTCCATGGCTTTGCCTGTGTAGGAAGCTGCGGAAAACTGTTAGTTTCAAATAAAAATATTTGACTTAGGAAACAAATAAAAAAAACTAGTATGTAAATATTAAAATACTTTTTCAATGAACGTTATGTTATTATTCCTTCGAAAGAATTGGTTCCTCGATCATAGATATAAATCTCTAGATAGTAAGTAAGGACTGATTATTATTATTGCAATAGGCATTTATTTGCTGTTTAATTTCGTTCGCACATTGCCACTGCCTTTATATTTTATCCATCGACCAGCACAGTCTATGCAACATCAACGGTACGTCCGTTTTTAGGGAAAATCGATTATTTTTGTCATAAGAAAATCGATTTACACAAAGGCCTTGAACTTAATTCTATTGATTTTACTGTTCGAAACTTCCATCGATTGTACTGAACGATAACCGAGAGTCGGTACATTTAATGGTACACACGTAATTAATAAATCGGTAACAATTTAGTCCATGTAAATAACCTAAAAACTAAATTAACAGCTTTAATAAACTCCAACTTTAATAATGGGTTCAAATTCCAAGTCGGGCAACTTTTCTTGAAATATTTTTCAGATTATTCTGAATATAATATTGCACGGGATTGGAGTGTGCTCGATATGGCGATAGGCTTGCCACCCATCACGTCATTGTACAACTAGCTTGGCTAATCGTGAGTGTACCAGTTTATCTACTGACTATTCATGGGTGTACTGGCACACCTTTGTCTACCCTTCGGGGATTACAGACGTGAAGCTACTCTTTTTCCTCAGCGTTCACAGCAAGACTGACGCTGCGCTATTGCGCGACCGAAGTCGCGTGTGCGCGCGCACAGCGCGACTAGACGAGGCGACAAGTAGCGAGCGCGCGCCATTCCCCTTGCTTGTCGTCGCGTCGCCGCTACTTTGACGCCAAGTATGAACAAAATATATGAAAATTGTCGATCGCAGCCTGTCGTCGCGTCTAGTCGCCGAACTGTCACTGTCGCGTGTCGCTTGATGTGCAGCTATATTAAGGTCAAGTGACATTGTTAAACAGAGAAATCACCACAGAATTGTGCGTAGACTGCGTAATCACTGTTATAGCTTGATACCTAGTTATAACTTGCTAGGTCGTTTAAGTTCGAGATTGTTAATGTTCTTGTAATTGCTGAAGTCTGTATAGAATCTGTAATAAAAGCACTCTCTTTAAACTGTTTCGTTATTTTCCTCAGTCTCGAGTTCGAGTTAACAAGGGTAATTAAAGTTCTTTACTTAGTAGTGAATTCTAGAAAAGTAAGAGTTTAAATGGATATATTTTTGTTACAAGAACACATTTTTGTTAGCTGAAACTATGAGTTGATCTGGTATATGGTAATTTAAAACCATTTTAGCATTTGGTAAGATAAAAATTGTGTGACATATCCACGAGGGACCTGTTTTTTTTCAGAAGAGGAACATTTAAACAGATTAAATTTTTAATTACCGTCTAAATTTTAATATCAAGGTCTATGGATGAAAAAAGAAAAAGTAGCTTCACCATTAGGGGTACAATTTCAATAAATTTACTTACTTGAAATTTGTATCACGCAGTCGGAAAACGTATATATATACTCAATATTGTTCAGTAAATGTACATTTTCCCTCATAAGTCTGCTAAGCACGCATTTTTATATAAAGTTAGATTTAAGTTCTACTTAACCTCAACTGGGATTGGAGTCTATATCTCCCTCATGTCGAGAGGAAGGATGGAGATGTCATGTCTTCCACGGAGGAAGATGTGGGTTTAGATCCCACTGGTAGATAAAAAAAAACACTTCGGGAGTGCCGGCAAAAGTGAAAACTTAAACAATTACCTATACCTGTACATATAGGCTTGTAGAAAAAATATTGATACATCGAAAAATCGATGTTATTTTTTCAATGTATCGATATTTTTGAGCGATATTTAATGTTTCGATACATTGATGTACAGAGAACATATACAGAGGTGGCGGCTACCGTAACGGGAACACGGTCGCGAGTTCGATGGTCTTTCATCTCAAAAATGTTTTCAGTTCAAAAAAATCGTAAAAAAATCTATATAACTGTACGAAAATTATACTTAGTTACCATATTTTGAACATAAAATAGGATTGGGAATACGGAAAAAAAATTGGAAATTATCATGTGTTCAGTTATGCGGCGTTCAGAAGAGTTTACGTGCCGCGGAATAACAAGGAATTGTTTCCTCGTGGGAATATTATTATGGACAAATAGACATGTGTCGTAAAAGATACTGTTTATGGCAGGAGGTGAATAAACAAGCAAATGGTTATAAAAATACGGTTTCCCTTGTAAATAAACTTATTGGAATTGTAATAACGTTGTCTGGTTGTGAAAACGGCTTGCCTTGGCGCTTATTGCGTTATGGGATTTAATAAATAAATTTATTTTCAAGACAAACTATTCGAATTTATAAATGAATAATTTATTGAGTTGTAACAGGGCGTCGTGTCAGTTAACGGCATAAATACAGGAATATGCATAACCATACATCAAAACCCAGAAACGCGTAAAATTTATGCTCGTCTCATAAATGTGAAAAGTTGCCCGACCTGGGATTTGAACCCAGGACCTCGTGATCTGAAGCGACACCGGTACCGCTAAATCACAGAGGCAATGCGGGCAACTTTTCTTAAAATATTTTTCAGATTATACTGAACAAACATAACGTTGCCCGGAATTGGAGTGAGTGTGCCCGATATGGCGATGGGCTTGCCACCTAACACATCATTGACTTAGTAGCTTAGCTAAACGTGGGTGTACTAATATTTACTGACTATTCGCAGTTGTAGTGGGACATCTCCGCCTGCCACTTCGAGGATTACAGGCGTGAAGCTACTTTTTTTACCTGAGGTAAATTTTCTAATACAGATAGATTATTATGGTGCGATTTGTTTAAAAATTTTTGTGTCAATAATAATTTAACAATGCATTTAATTTCATCAAATTTTCCTTTTTTGACAAATCCTGTGTGCATATTAGTAGAAATAAAACGAGATTAGACGCTTTTGACATTTTGACAATTTTCTAAAATTTTATATATATTAGGATGTAAAGTTTTGTCTTACTATTTATATAGAATTTTTAAAGTTTTACTTTTAAATATATAGTAACAATTAATTTATAGCAATTCTGCAAAATGTACTGATATAAAGTTACTTTGTACGAGCTCGTATGAATAACTTTATATAAAAAGAGATCGAGCGAGCATGTATGAAGAGATTGGTAAATTTGGTTGAAGCGGGAGAAGTGCGCCAGAATCGTGGCTAGTAGAAGACTGTGGTCTCTGCCTACCCTTACAGAAAAGGGGCGTAATTATATAAATAAATAAGAATAATAAAGTTATTGTAAAATTGCAACATAACCGATTAAATTATAGATATTTTAACGTTAGGGTCAATGCAGAAGAAATACTTTAGTATAGCTGTAAACATTTAATACTTTTATGAATACACCTGTCAATCAAAATACAAAATATTTTAATTCGATATAGGAACAAAATTGGATCACTTATCAAAACATTCATACCTCTTTTCCCTAAAGAGGAAGACAGAAGTATGTTATTACACCCACAATTAATCAGTAGATTTACTAGTACAACAACAAAAAGCCAAGGTACAAACCCCGTGATATAATACACACTAGTTTCATGATTTTTAACACCTTCCCCACCCCGCTTCTATGTCACAGGTAACGTTATGTGTTCCAGCTAGATTTTTACAAAACAAACAAACTTTTTACAAAATTTGATGACCCCCAAAAATTTTACGTAATATATGAATGGCCCCTAAGTGGCAATATTATCATGACAGTACTCAGTAGTACTATGATCGGGGACCCTATAGTGAGTATATTATTTCAGTTGGGTTTTCTTATGTTTGTTACAGTAATGTTTTAAATTCGTCATTTATTTATTGATTTACATAATTTTGTTTGTAAGGCGTAGTAAATTTTGCTTGCAATTTGATCCGAATTATTTCAAAATATTTCACTTAAAGCTCTTTGTGAGTCGCAAATCTTTTATTAGACCAGGAATTGTTTTAAAATGTTAACCATGAATCTTAATATGCGGTCGTCTCGTCGGAACCTTAACATCAAACGGTAAATTATAAATTGCAAATGGCCTTCTAATTAACAAATCGCCTCTTGTAACGTTATTGCAATAAAATACCAAGAATAAACATTATTCTAGCTGACCCGGTAAACGTTGTTTTGCCGTATTATTTCTAATATCGTTATTAAAAAATTGTTTTTAACACTTTAGATATACAGTAAAATTAATTAAAACTGAATAGGCAGAAGCGTAATTAAAATTAAAATTCAAAATATTTCTATTCGATATAGGTTTGTGATAGATAATTGAAAATTAAGGATTATGTTTTAATGCCACATTAAAAAAATAAGAATAAAATTTTTTTTCTAAAAAATAAAAAAAAAAATGGGTTGGACCTACCATATTCGGTAGGTCTGAGAATCGAATGACATCAAATTTCATAAAAATTCGGAGAATGACATATCAAATTTCATAAAAATCGGTCAAGCCGTTTCCGAGGAGTATGGATCTAACACTGTGACACGAGAATTATACATATGTATAAAGATTGCAGCGGCCAAGTTTTTGATTACCTACTTATGTAATTAAATTACTATTTTATTACAAGAACGTACTAGTTAATTTGTAATTACATACTAAAATTGCAGTGCAATTTGTATGTACATATTACAAAATTTTAAGTGTCAAATCTTTAATTAAATAAATTGGACAAATTACACAAATTAATCTAACCTCAAAGTTAATAAATAATGCTTGTGATGTAGGTGTTAATCAATGATATAAAAGAATTTTTAAAATCGGTCCAGTACTTTTTGAGTGTACCCAATACAAACTTACAACATTACAAATCTTTTCTCTTTATAATATTAGTGTAGAATACAATCTCGTCGGCTATTTTTATTCAAAATACAAAAATCAAAATAAGGTCAAAGTTATTTCTTGTTGGCTAACAGTAGCAAATAGCAACCGCAACATGACCTTCATTTCTAAAATTGTTTTTTTCTTATTATGAAACGATTTCAAAAAAAAATTCAACTGATTTATGGGAAAATTTATTTATTAATTAGCCCCAAC
>DVZR01000103.1:0-11394 GCA_018237405.1 Thisbe lycorias
CCAGTACATCTACTGAATATTCGCAGATGTACTGGCACGTCTCTGCCTACACCTATGGGGATTGCAGGCGTGAAGCTACTTTATTTATTTCCCTTTGGTCGATTGGTAGGCAAGTAGTTACTCTGACTATTATACCCTAACAGAGACAAACAATTATATTAACTTATTTTTAATTATTTATGCTTTAAAGTAGCACATTCATTATATTTGACTTAATTTTTGATGTATTTCAAATACTTTGTACAGGTAAATGGTTTATTGGGACAGTTACAAATAAATAAACAAAAACCACATGCAAAAGGTTAGTATAAATTTAACTAAGTAATAATATTTAACCAAGTATATATTTTATGTACCTATAGATGTCTACCTTTACCTATAACTTAGATAAGTAGTTAGGCAAATAGGTATATTTGCGTACCTACACTCCATTTGGTATATACGTATATTCAGATACATTAAATATATACGTACATACATACATTGTTGGTTTAAAAGCAAAGATACATACAGCTTTTATAACAAATAATTTAAAATGAAACTTATTAACTTAGTCATATAATTTCATATAAGCAGGTTCAGAAAATGTAAGCACAGCTATCAAAATGGACACTATAGCTAATCAAGAAGAAGTGATACAAATGAATAAAGAAATAATTGACCAACTATATATAGACATTGCAGAGCTAGAAGGACGTAAAACTAAACTTGAGGATAATCCTATGAAAACATCTGAAAGTGACTCAAGTCGAAATACGTTATCAGAAATAAGTAAAATAGCACAGTTAGAAGAGGAAGTTTATAAAAAAAATAAGCATATAAGAAAACTACTTAACGAAATAACAGTGAGATACAATACGCTAACTATGAACCGTAAATATTTTAATTTTCTTACATACGTTAAACAGGTTTTGTAATTTTAGACGTTGGACGAAGAAAATTCAAAACTAAGGGATAAGCTGACAGTTTTTAAAGACAAATTGAAAGAATCAACAATTTTAATAGAAAATATGACTAAAGAGCTATACACAATTACAAAAGAAAATAGTCATTTTAAAGGTATCGATAAATTTTATATTACTTTTTAAAAATTCAATATTGATTTATTTTTTCTTAAAAGCTTTTACCTTATCACACATAATTTTATTACAGAGGTCCTTGGTAAGACAGAACAAGAAAAAAATAATTTGACAATGATGATTGATACCTTGAAAAAAGAGAATTTGGAAAACGAATACAAAGTAACAAAAATTGAAGAATATTTTAAAGCCAAACTTCAACAGTTAAAGGTTATAATTTCTTAAAACTTTATAGAGTGTATATTGTATAGGTAACGCAACACCCACGCTGGGGCGGCAAAGTAAATGGAGGCGATCAGTAGTGGCTGAAAGAGTTTAGACGCCGAAGCGAGTTTACCCAAGACGCGCAAAGATGCACTATAGTACCGGTCGCCGGACCTCGTTTTGTGGTTTTTTTCGCAAATCGCAGACCTTTTTGGCTTTACTTATATTCAACTATATATTAATTTATTTTCAATAGATTCGGCTATGTATTTTATTTGACTATAGAAATGAACCTAAATATTGAAATAAAAAAAAAGAACGTAAATATTTTTAAAGTACCTATTTGAAATATTTTTCAGAATCTTATTAAATTTCATAAAGGAGAAATAGAAAAACTGAAAAACGAAAATATCCAATTACAAAAAATTATATCTCACTCATCCAAATCTGAAATGATTCCTAGTGAAGAAAATTATTCAGAGCAACAAATGAAGATCAAGGAATTACAAGAAAAACTTGTAGAAGCTTCACAAGAAATGTTGAAGTCTGCAAATTTGATTCAGTGGTTAAAAACTGAAAATAAGGAGCTAAAACAAACGATTGAAATAGGATCTGAACATTCTGTATCGGAACCTAATAATAATGAAAGTGACGACGGTAAAGAAAAGCTCATGATTACTAAACTAAATAAAAAAATCAAAAGGTTAACATTTGCTCTTCAAAATGCAGAAAAAAATATTTGTACAAGAGAACAAGAGGTGATTATGTAGTTACAATTTAGTTTTACCTTGCTCCCTTTTTAGAGACACTTTTTGTCAGAGAGCCTTTATTAAATATCTTATGTTTGCAATTTAACTAGCTCAGATTTACAGTCGGGAGACCAGAGTAAAAACAATACGTATTTCCAAAAATTGTTAATAAAATTAAAAATATGAAAAGAATGTAAAAAATTTTTATTTACCGTTTTTAAAAATATTCTCCTCCAAGGCTTTATATTAATGTCTAATCCGGATAACATTTACATTGTTTTATTCAGAAAATTTAAGAAATTCATAAAATTTCCGAATATGGCTTTACTATTTTGATATACATTATCATATAATATTGTTTTGTCAAACAAAAGATTGCAGAGATTTCTTCACAACTTCAACTTTTACAATCAACTGAGGGTACTGAAATATTACTAAACGATATAAAAAATAAAAAACGTAAACTAAAAATAAATGATGAAGCAATCAAGTCTCTAGTGAGCGAAATAAATAATCTTAATCAAGCAATAAATGAGCTTCAACTTGAAAATCAAACGATGAGGTAACCCAACCAATAAAAGTATTATTTTTATATAAAACCGTTTCGTGCATATTTTTATTGCTTTACATTTATTTATATATTAGGTTATACACAATAATTTTCATTATTTCATTAATTAATTTCCAATATATTAACTACATTTTAGAGAAAAATTTGATATACCAAAAGATGATAAAATTGAAACTTACGGTATTTTAAGCAAATTCAAAAAAATTGAAAAACAAAATAGACTTTTTTTGAAGAAAGTACAGGAATTTGAGAAGAAGCAAATTCTCTTAGAAATAGATATTCGCAATAAAAATTTAACAATATCCAGATTGAAGAAACTGGTTCTTAATGTTGAGGGTACCGAAGAAAAAATTAATGCATTATTAAGTACTGAACATTTCGAAGAACATATTGGTAAAGAAGAAACGAGGAATGTAGATAATTTATCTCCGAGGTTTTCTAATAATGTTCAAAAAATTATTGAAGAAAATGAAGGACTAAGAAATGCTCTTACAGATATATTAAATGTTCTGAAAGATAACAGTAAGTAATTAATAGACATTTAAGGTAATACGACACAATATTTGTAACGTATTTTTTTCTTATATATAAAATTTTGGCTAGGTACAACAACTTCTGGGGTTCTATCTTTCGAGTGCCAATCACTAGAAAACGTTTTACAAACATTGGAAGCCCGACGCTTAGCTGGCTGGTATTCTCCTCATATGAAAACAATCATGGAACTCAGAACACTCACAGGGAGCAGAGATGCTTTACTTACAGCGCTACATGAATCTAGGTAACTAAAATATACTTTTTATTTTTTTTAGTCATTAGATTCAGTGAATTTTTGCACCTCCTCTCGTTTCTTACGAGCTGCCGTCTGCGTCAAAAAATTTAGATGATCTTCATGAGTAGTCCAGTACAGAGAAAATCGTACACGTAGTGCATGTTTTTATTCATATTTACTTAATGTAATTATTTGCAATTAGTGAGTGAGTTCTAGCTAATCATTGCCTTTAAATATTATAAGTGTTAAAAACATGAATTTAGGCCTCTATTTTATAGTCACAGATTCAAAACATAAAACGGAAGACAAAGACATTTTAATACTATAAGGCAAAACAAAAGGCAAGTAACCACATGTTTCAATATTTATTACCTAAGCCGTCAGCGCGGGTAACAGCTTACTTAAAAAACTACATCAGCTATCTTCTTATAAAAGTCCCACCAAAATCGAGGCACGGGGAAGCTAGAATATTCTAACAGATAGGCAAAATTTTAAATATTTTTTCAATTACAAACAGACAACTTATTTTATATTATATTTCTTGTTTTTATATATTATTGAGATGTATAAATAAAATAGCAATAATTTTTTATCACATTAAGTACACAAATTTTTTATTCTGCAGGAAGGACATTTTTGCTATCATGAAAAAGCTTAATGATGAAACAAACAAATCTTTAGAATTACAAAAACAGCTATCTGAAATGAAACCAATAGTTCCTACCCAAGAAAGTTCCTCTAATACTCTCGAGGTCAATCCAAGTACTTTTGGGACTTGGGTTCTTAATAACGAATATAAAAATATAGATGTTTCTGATAATGAACAAATATTGAATTATTTACTAGAAAGAGAGAGTCTGTTTAAAAGTCAATTAAAGCAGGCACTTTTATATTTTCAAAACAAATTTACATCTCTTTACGACAAATTGACTGCTTTAGCAATTGATTCAGTTGATAATAAAAATAATTGGTCGATTCAAGAAGATTGTTATAAAGCAGAAATAGAAAATTTAAAGCAAAAAATATGTGAATATGATGACGAAACAAGCAATTTGTCACCAGGTTTACTAGTAAGTAGACCCGGTGATACTATGGAAGTATCCAATGAAGCACAAATCCTTAAAAATAAATGTACATATCTAGAAAATGCCTATAAACAAATAAAAACTTTAAGTGAAAATATCAAAAACGAATATCTGGAAGAAAAGAAACAAAAGATGCTAATGGAGTCTGAATATGAATCTAAAGTACAATATTTAACCTCAGCGCTTATTAGTTTATCTGATAAGTTGCGTTATACCATATCGATAAATTTATTTTGGAAACAAAGTCGTCTATTAAATGACAATAATATTAAATACCGACATCTTTTAGAAATGGAAACCAAGAAAATTATATCTAATTTGATACTTCGCCTAGATCAAGATAGATCAGAAATTATTAATCACTTACGTATGAAATATTTTGGTAATTATAGTAGCTATTTTATTTTTTTATTTAAGTGTTTTTAATTTTCAAGATTGATGATTTTATATTCTTTTATGAAATCTTGCTTGTTACAAATGAAACTATCGCTTGTTGCATTGTTTAACACGCGTTGACGTAAAAAACGAACATGTGCCAATACAAATTTGAAATAAATGAGAGCTTTTTTATTTACATCAGATGTTTTTCAGACGGAACAAATATAAATGAAAAAGGAAATACATTTAAGGATTTAGAACGATCAGTTTTTGAAGAACAACTTAAGCGTGTTTGTATTAATTTAGAAGATAAAGAAAAACATATAGAGAATTTGGAATCAAAACTGTTAGAAATGCAACAAACACAGGCAGATATAGTGTAAAATAAATTTATAAAATAATTTTACTATGTTTTCCATAACAGTCAAGTGTCTATCAAATATATCTATGATAATGTATTACAGGGATAAATTGTTGTATAGCAAGGATGTTGAAGAAAAATTTCTGTTGAATCAAATAAACCAATTGAAAGAAGAAAAAATAAATCTGAAAGAACAATATGAACAGACTACTACGAAATTAGATACTGTTCTATTGAAGGTATGTATTTGTTAGATGTGTGTACGTTTATTAGGTTATTTGTCTTATAACAAAAATTTTAATTTATTAGTTTTTAAAAGGTACTTTAAGCCTATCGTCCTTGAATAAGTAGGCAGACGTGTGCTAGTATATCCACTACTAACCAAGGTATTAAATCACATGATGCGAGAGGTGGCAAGCCTGTCCACATATGTATCCTTTAATGTTATGCTTTTTTTGGAAAAACCTTTAATTTTTATTAGATTTTGCTTTTGCCTAATTTAAAATATTTTTTTATTCAAGTTGCAAGCGAAGGACCAAAACATCTTACAGAATGAAGTTGAACTAAATACATTAAGACATCTAGTTTTAGATCTTCAATCGACAGGAAATAACAAAGCAATAATTGCGAGGTGTGTCAAAACATAATAATTAAGTATATTTCTTATCATATTTGAATTATAATAAGCTTTTTTTAATTGTTACTTATCCTGGTGTTTAAGTACGTACATAAAAATATGTTACAGGATAAATCAACCAAATTTACACTTTAACACAGTTGAATTTAATTTTTCATGTATAATTTGTATGTCATCTGACATACAAATTATACATGAAACAGTAAGATAACCATAGACCTTCTGCAATAATATTTCTTGCATTGTGAATTTTCTAACATAGTCTCAAGCGGTTTTAGCTAGTTGAACAATCAGTCAGCAGTTTCTTTTTCATATATAGATATCTATTCATGTGAAACAGGACGTTGACTGGCTGACATAGCACTCAAAACCGAAACTGATGTAAGTGGAAACTTGACATTTTGCGTCAAGGCGTGAGTTAGCACTAAGAAAGGTTTTTTGGAAATTGAATCTCTAAGGAGAAAGATAAGGGGTTGTATCAAAATTTTTATTTTATCAAGAAAATCATTAGAAATTTGTCTTGAAATGAAAATTCTTCATGGAAATATGCTGTTATTATCTTTGTTGCTTGCGATTCTGTAATTTTAACTGTATTTACACAGACTCAGTGGCGAAATCATTCTTTATCAATTACAAGCTTCAGAATGTCTGCAGAAAATAGATATACTAAAAATTGAGTTAAATAAAGAGAAACAATTTAGGGCTGAAACTGAAAAAAATCTAATGAATCGACAAAAATGGTTTGAAATATGTAATCAGAAATTTGAAAATAAAATTCGGTTTGTAGCCCATTATTTAACGTTTTAATATTTAAAATATAATTAATTTGATTAATTGTTTATTTTATTTAATATTTTTATTAGATCGTTGTATGAGTTGATCGACATTTTAAGACAACAATATCATGGAATTCTACCTCTCTGTTCGTTAGAAGTTTTTATTAATAATGTTGAAGATTTAAATCACAAAAATAACGATGTTGATAAAAAACTTAACGAAATAGATGATTTGAGAAACAATCTTATAACAAAGCATAACATATATGAACAAATAATAAATTTATCTAAATCGAAATGTTTTGACGATGATGAACACTGTACACACAAATTGAAAAACATGCTAAACGTATGTATATTTTAAACCAGAATAATGAACCTAGTTTTTGCGTGTTTATAACTTTTAATGCATATATGCTATTTTATTATTTTAGGAAAAAATGCAACAATCGGAGTTGGATTATTATAAACAAAAAATATTTACAGTTGAAAAAGCACGAAAAGCTCTTGCCGATCGTTGTGTTTTGTTGGAAAAACAATTAATAATGACTAACCAAGCTTTTAAAGTTTCCCTAAATGGAACTGAAGAAAAACATATAAAATATGTTGATGAAAATACCAAAGAAGATTTAAAGCTAGAGGATATAGCATCTGAAGATGAAACAAGCCACAAAAGTATTTACAATTCTAATTTAATTATAATATAATTTGTAATATTACGATAACTAATTGTAACGTTTATATAAGCTGAACTAACTTATATTTCATATATTATACATATGAGTGGATGTGAGTTAATATTCTAGAGTTATATATTTTTGCTTGTCGCACAAAAATATATATCATGGAATTGTCGGATTTTTTTGTAGTGTGAAAGCAACTAAATATATCTTAACGGCTCCAAAGTGTTGATTTCTATCAGTCAATTAAACTTTAATCCTCATCTGCTAGTTTAATATAATAGTTTAATATACAGACTAAAATTCGATATATTTAATTAAATTTATATTATATAATAGGTATGCAAGTATTTATAGAAATGAATGTATAGTATTAGTAGGCCTTGTATCACTAAAGTGGTGAAATTTCAAGTTTATATTTTTATGAATAACTAGATAGACTGACAATCTAGTCAAGGGAGCGAAGTTAATGAGATGTTTAATTTGACCTATGTCTATTGTCTAACATTGGACGTCATTGGGCTCAGTAGGAGACTAGAGATATTTATTTAATAAGTTAACAATATATGTGTTATTATTGGAATGTTTTCCATTTTATAAAATCTTTTTAAGGTAAAACATTTACAATACAAAAACCTGAAATAGTTTCAAATATACACCCAACAAAAACTGAAGATAAGGATATAAGTTTAGAACATGATATAATGCATGCAACGCCAGACAAAAACACAAAAACTACAATTTTAAATAAATGTACACAAACACATAACTTTGCATTAAAAACTGACATCAAAGAAACTCAAACTTGTGAAGACGTACCATACGTGAAACTTCAAACATCTTTAGAAAAAATGACCAATGATAAAATAGAAGTTGAAAAATTACTACACATAACCAAAGTTAATGTAGCCAAACAAATAGAGGATAATCAAAATCTTAAAAAGGTAAACCTTGAATTAGATACTAAGATTTCCTCTCTAGTGACTACTAATACACAGTCAGAAATACTAAACAAAACATTGGAAACTACAATAGAAACCTTGCAAAATGAAATTCAAGACCTCAAAAAAACCCAGCGATCACAAATAAATAAGACAAACACTGAACTATTTGAAAAAAATCAACTTTTAATGCAAAGTTTAAAACAAATTGAAAATGACAAAAACTCAATTATATCAGAATACAAAGAACTATTAGAAAATGAACGAGAACAGTTTTTAGAAAAGATAAAAATAATGCAAGTAAAATTAAAGGATTTGCAAACTACATTAGACGAGTAAGCATTTCTTATGAATAAAAATTTTGTTAATTTGAAGCATCAATCATCTTTCACATTAATTAAAGATAAGAAAATGTTATCAGATAATTTTGTGTGTATATTTTGACGATGCTGCATTAATCATGTATTTATTACAGGAGAGGACATAGTGAACGCTTTATGGCCAGTGACAATTTCGTGAAAGAAACATCTAATAAGGTGAATTTGAGATTAGGTGAATTAGAGCACAAATGTTTTGAATTGGAAAAAAATTTAAACAGTTCTAGAACGGATTTGTGAGTACTCAAATAGTCATAATATTACTTGCATACATTTACATCGAATCCTTTACAGGATACTGAGTGCTAAGTGTTAGTCCTAACTAAAACAATATTTCTAGCATCCGATACAGTAAGTCTTCTCTTGCTTACATTTTAAGCGTATGTCAGATAAAATTAAGTGGAATACCTTATGACAAGTCGTAATTATGAAGAAAAAATGTCTAAGTAATAATTTCACGAGCACTGTAACTGTGTTCTACAAATATTTAATTTTTTTACATAAAAAAAATGCAAGATTAGATTTGTGCCCGACAGCCAGTTTTTCTCTGAATACTAAAAAAAATACTATTCTCTCTAAAATATATAATACTTTTGTTTTTTTAGAGTCGAAGTTCAAGACGAACTAGAACGTTGGAAAATGTTAGCAGCTGAAAGACTTGCAAAAATGGAACAACTTAGTGCTCAACTAAAAGAGAGACATTTGCAAGAAGTAAGTCTAATGTTATGAACATCTTCTTTAATACAAAAATCGATCATAAATTGGGAAACATAGTGTTAGGCGTCCGCCTACTAGATGGGGCGCTGATCCGGTCAAAGTCGCCGGCCTGAATTCTTCAATTGATAAAACGACATAATGTATAAATTTTATGTTACTCTGTGATAGTGTAGCATTCTAACGAAGAAAGATTTTTTTTTAAATCGGTTTTTGATCGGATTTTGAGTTTACACAAATATACAAAAGAACAAATCTTTCCTCTTTATAACACTAGTGTACATGTAGATATAGACGAGACGAGGTTTAAATATTACAAAGAAAAGTAGTAAATGGATGTTAAACGTCATGTAAGCGCCATTTACTTGGTTTTCTCCAATAAATTATATACCTATAATTATGTGTAGGTGGAATCATATAAAGCTGAAAACCAGCATTGGCTGACACAATTGAACGAGACTCAACGGGAATATATGGAACAACGAAATCGTGTTACAGAACAGAAAACCTCGCATTTAAAACAATTGGCGGAAAAGGATTCTCAAATTGAACAGATGCGATTTGTTATTAATAATTTAAAGGTACGTTTAATAATGTGTACGTTTAAAAGTGTTTTTGGTGGTATAAATTGTTATAAATATCTCTAGACGAATTACACAAATTGTTCTAACATTGCACGTTTTAATGGAATTTTGGGATGGTTACTCATGCATTTCGGTGACGCACAGAATGTTAATCGACATCGCATGTGTTCGTGCAAATTTTTCATGAATCTGCCTTCCTGCCAGGCAACTCGTAAGAGGAGAGTGAAGGCGAATAACATCACTTACGTCGTAATTAATTGGTAGTAGAGAAATGTCGATTCGACCAGGTACTATTACGTACCACTACCACCTTGCAAATTCTGCAGTTAATTACATGACCAAATCCATAATGAGACCAACGAAATGAGACACTCAACATCCCAGGCTCCAGAAAAGCAACGCATCAACTATGGCAACGGATTTTGATGCGGTTTTTTTTAATAGATAGAGTGATTGAAGATGAAGGTTTATATGTATATTTTATACCCGTGCGAAGCCGGGGCGGGCCGCTAGTATATTTATAAAATCAGAAAAATGTGTATTGCTTTATAATCGTAATTTTTATAATGTGTATATGTAAGTAGTTGCTGCTGTAAGTTTTGATTGTGCGCAATAAAGAGTTATCATTTATTCAATATCCAAACAGTTTTAATATTACTTCGTCTTAATTTGCGCCATACTACTAAAGACGAACTTACAATATAATAAATAACATGTCGGGCTTCACGTACTCGGATTTTCACGGTTGATCCGTTAGACCGTGAAAGCGAAACAGATAAACAAACTCACTTTCGTGGTAATAAAATATTTTTGCTGACTACAACTCTAATGATTTATTAGTGTAGTAATTAATAAGTTAAATACAGCACGCAACAACTTTCAAAAAGTTATAAATATATTCTACGTGAAACTATATTTTCTTTTAAATATCTTGTGTTTCCTGATATGATACAATAATTATTACTGATATTTTTAAACAACTATAAATTTATTTATTTACTAGTAGTTTCTTGCAGCTTGCTTGCGTCAATCGTTCTCACGCAGGAAAGTCCACAGGAAACATTTATACAATATAGAATATGTCATTCAGTAATAGTGTATTATTCTAATGGTGAAAGATTTTTCGAAATCAGTCCAGTAGATTTTGAGTTTTCTCATTGCAAACATGCAAAAATATTGATTTTATCGTCGGCACTTGATGAAACTTCATTGTTAAATAACATAATATTTAATTTACAGAAACAGTACAAGTATGAATTAATTATTTTATTATTTAAAGTTATAGACATATATGTATCTTAATTTCCGTTAAAAACGCTCCATTGAAAATCGCGAGCAGATCACTATTTACTATAAATAAATTAAGTAATTGGATTGTCTTTTAATTATTCTTTTTTTTTAACATTTTACTTAGTCCTTTTGTGAAGTACTGATAAGACAGATATACAACGCTAATTTGGAAGCATGTAGATACCGTGTTAATCGTATT
>DVZR01000104.1:0-11394 GCA_018237405.1 Thisbe lycorias
CAACAGAGAGTTAATTCCACGGTATGGAGGAGATGTGGGTTCGAATCCCACTGGTAGATAATTTTTTCGTTCATAAAAATAATTTAAAAATCATTGGAGATAGTTATACCACAAACAAGGATACATTCACATTAACTTGGAATTATTCAATTGGTAACGACCAATGTTATGTTTCAACAAATGTTTATTGTACAAAAAAAAGTACCACCAGCAATACCCGAAGGGTAGCCAAGTCAAGGTGCTAAGCCTATCACCATGTCAGGTACACTCCAATGCTGGTCCCAATTTAATTTATTATTCAATCGTAATAAAATCAGGTAGCTGAGGTAAATTTTTTTATGAGCCGTAACAAACAAATATTGTTTTCAAATACAATATTATATTTACAACATTTATTCGATAAATTGTACCTACATAGTCCCTCACATTGTTTTTCTTTAGTACAGTACAGTTTGGAGTTTTTAAAAAAAAAGCATACATACCTGCATATCTTCAAGCCAAATCCCGATTTTTAAAAATAACCGAAGAATTTGCTTCAAATGTCGTAAATTCTTCATTATTTTAAATTTTTATCATAACAACTAAATAATAAGTTTAAATAATTCATGCGTTATTCCCACCATGCATTATTCATTTACGAATCGTAGTTCATCTGATAGTCGATAAAAGCAAGAAGATGTAGAATGTATGTCTTTTCGAAAGTTGATAAGAATAGTGTTTGAAGTGTACTAATTTATCGCAAATAATAGATTTAACAGTTGCGAATATAAACAACAAAAACTAAAAGAAATCATTCACATAAAATTTAGACCCACGATATAGAGACAACTTAGCCCTTTCTTGTTTTCGGTACGCTTGTGGTAGAGACGTATGGCCTTGATGTTCTTTCTCAACCCGGGTGCGTGAGGTGGTTCGGTCATTGCGCACATTTTATCAGGTCCAATACACCTTGTAGGTAATTATAATGTCAAACCCGTATTAGTTTACCATATATATTTTTTCTTCAAACCTTTGAAGTGTTTGACATTAATCATTATTTATTATTGAATGTCACAAAAAAAGATGAAAAAGCTCTCGTTATCTACTATGCAATCCAATGTAGAGCGACTGGCTAAAAATATTATAAAGGCACAAATACAAGTTCCTAAAGCATTTTGCGAAGTAGCTCCTTGCGGGCCGCACATCCTCGCGACGCGCGTGTTTTTAATTTGTCGACTCTTTTATGCTTTTAATGTATTCTTGTTTACAAAATAAACATGTTTAGCATATTACAGCTATTGGTTATATCGCTGGGTTTCTTAGTTAAAATTTCGACTGGTGTACATGATGATGATAAAATAGGATCCGTAAAGATAAACAATGTATATTACACCGATGATGCTGTTGTTATAAACGGTAAGAACATTTTACTAACATTTATTTCCAAACACATATTTAAATTAATGTCAATTCAAAAATTAAACGTCAATTATGTTAAAAATCAATAATCTTATAATTAATAATAGTTTGTCATCTTAGAACACAATACTAAGAAATATAATTTGTATAAAAAGATACTCCACTGAATTTTGGAGATCGAACTTTATAAATGACTGACTTTATAAAAGCACTAAATCTGAAAAAATACTGAACAAAACAAAATACATTTCCTTAATAAAATGTCTATATTTTTTAACAATAATCTAATTATTTAAAAAACAAACATAAAAAAATAATTTAAGTTATAGAATATATTTTTTCCCTTATTTTTGTGCACTCCCTTATAAAAATGAATTATTTATATCATAAATTAAGGTGAAAACCGAATATTTTTTTTTAATCAGATTCTTTTAAACCTAAACTACATTATTTAATCATCAAAGAAGCATCACAAATGAATGTTAAAAGGCGTTACTTTATTTTGAATACTATGCAGTGCCAATTGAAAAGTAAATGTGAATATGTTTCTTTACATTTTTAAATAAGAACTAAATTATTTCACTGGTGCTATTCTTTTGAAGTGGCCTAAAACAATAGTTCACAATCTATACAGTTGGTATATGAGGTTTCGAGGTTAGAGAAAGTATAAACTTGCACTTAGGATGTCCGGTCAACTAAAATACGATTAAAATTTGTTATTTTTACAAATCGATAAAAAAAAATATTATTTTCTTGTTAAATTGAAATCAAATCCAACGGATTTTGAACTTTCAATTTAGATTCAACTTTTCGAATAGAGTAAATGTAAATTATATTACACGTCTTTGTCAAAATACGAATTTTATTTGTACTACTATAGTCCAAATAATTTTCATATTTTGTTATTTAAAAACAGACACTAGCTTATCTTGTCGTTAGCAATTATAAGCTTGTTACATATATTCATATCTGCAGGCTAAATCCTTTCCAGGATTGGCACGGAGCACTAAGTATAAATAGTCATATTCTAGCCTTATTTGACTATTTCCCTTCAAATTTATAATTCACCTCATGTACACTGCACTCACACCGATTTCGGAGACGACATTGCCTTCATAAAATGTCGTTTTTGGGCTCCCTCGGTATTGATGACATTAAACCAGTTTGTTTTACATTACCTAAAATCGAAATAAGTTCAAAAACAATTGTCAAATAATTTGGTAATATCTAATATTTAAAGGAAAATGCACCTTCACGCCTATTGTCTCCGAAGTGATAGGCAGAAATATAACAGTACACCGATGATAAATCAAGGTATTAAGGTCCCGTGATGTGATAGGTGGCCTATTACCATATCGGGCACACTCTAATCCCGGTTAATAAAATATAGAAGATATTAAAAAAAATATTCTAGGCAAGAAAACCGTCAAATGTTAACGAAACTATTTATTGAATATTCTTTTTATGTACAAGCTACTCATAGTTATCTTCTTCTTCTTCTCTTATATATAAAAATCAATTGCTGTTCGTTAGTCTCGATAAAACCGAAAAACGGCTAGACCGATTTTGGTTATTTTTTGTGACTAATGTGGAGTGGGTCCAGGGAAGGTTTAAAACTATAAAAGAAGGCGCTGCAATCAGGCAGGACAACGTCTGCTGGGCCGGCTAGTGTACAATAAAAACAACAAAATTATAGTGCAAAATATCCTCTTATATATATTTTGGATAAACTAAATCTGATTAAATCTTATCATGTTACTTAGAACACGTGGGTCATTACTCGGATATATCTCAACCAATTCAATGCAAATGTAGAGACGCCCACACATTACAATCAACCACATCAATCACATTGTCCTCGCCACAATACATTGATTTTGAACGCCGGTTTTGTTTTTTGCGACCCAGGTAGGGGACTTTAATTAGAGCAATGACTAAAGCGGCCGAGTAAAATCAGATAATGACGCCATTGACATTTCTGTGATTAGAGTAGGTAGGTATTCTACGCGGAATCTTGTCCTAAATGGTTAATGCATTTTTAAATGTTAAATGCTTTCGGTATTCGATGTAGAAAATTAATGTTTATAGCTTTAGTAAAAATCAATATACATACTGGCCAATATTTTGACCGCATTTTTGGTTTAGTGGTCAACGACTCTAGCTACGTGATCAAAGGGTCTAAGGTTCAAGTCTCGACAGGGACAAGCATTAATACAATTTCAAAGAATGTTAAGACTGTGTATTTGAAGCCATAAAAATGTTATGGATTAATATTGGCTATTTATTGTCTTATGATTTTATAAACTTGTAGAAAAAAATTAGTTTAGAATAAAAATACCCAAGTGTAAAGCAAAATGTTATTGACTTTGAACATAATGAGTAATAACCGCCACGAAAATTTGTATTCAGTTTGCGCCCAAAAACCAACGTGCAAACATGTGAAAAAACAAATATTGAAGTAACGGCTAAGCCTTACGTAAGTTTAGGTGGATAAATAGAAGAAATAGTCAATCTGTATCCAACAAAATGAATCATTAATTAAATTCTAAGCATTTTTAATAATTAAAAAAATAACTGTGTAATATTATTATGTTGACTTACTAAATATTTATAGTTTGCTTTGCTTGTTATGTAAATAATTGTTAATGAGTGTTTATGTACACAGAATGACTGATAAATCGACATATTCCTTGCAGGATGTTATAGTGGGTTTAAACTTTAACAAAATACTAAATGTTATATCGAAATTCAATAGTTTTTGAAATAATGAAATTCCAAATTTAGTCATTTAAGGCTAATGTAATCCATAGCATCAATGAGTTTATATCTAATTTCGATTAAAATTGACATCGTAACTGATTTATATTAATTTATTTAACACTTTACTGCACAAATAAGTATAACAGTGACACACATAAGACACATTACACACAAAAATCAAGTACAAAGGGCGAGCTTATCTCTAAATTACGAGGATTCTCCCATCTAACCCGAAAAAGGTATTTAAGTTCCAAAGACAAATAAGTATAACTAAGTAAACACCTAATTTTCTTTTCGTTTTACTTTGCGTTAAAGATGTCATTTAAATGAAAAAAACTTACACTTTTTGTAAAAAAATGTTGGAAAAAAAAAACAAATGTTCAAAAAAATGCTTGTCAAAAGCGAATGAAAAATAATAAACAGCAGCCTTTTCTATTTTTATACAATGATCTGGTCTGGTAAATGAACCAGTTTTCGCTAGTAAAATAAAAGTAACAATTAACTTAAACTCCATATAACATCAACGATCTGCTACTAAAAGTCCTGTTTAGGTACTTATAATCGCTTCAGACATGAACACAGACAGACAATCAAAAAATATATTGGTTGTAGAACTCTATTACTCGCGATGGAACTTGGAAGAGACTAGTTTTTTCTTTACTGGACTCTTGATACCTGTCTAATCAGAAGACAGATGATTTATTCTTCATGAGTACTAGAACTATCCGAACTAGTACAAGCACTTTGGTTGTTTAAAATCTAAATACATATTTATGTGGGCTTTTGAAAATCTTTGCAACACTTTTCGGAAGTCACAAAATTTTGCAGGGTGCAAATGTAAAAGTGGTGTATAGCTGCCCATTTGAAATAAGAATTAATTATATCGAACTACTTACTAATTAAAGTAGTTCAATTTATGTAAAAACAACCATCTGAAACAAGGTGATATATAACTATGCAAAAGCGGGTTGTCAAACTGGTTATTTTTGCCTTTATTTGATTGTACACTTTAAGAGGTTTACAATTACAAATATGTAGGTATGTTACTTAATTAAATATTAAAGTTTCGAATTGAATACTTGTAATAATGTTTAAAGGAGTATAAAAAGATAAAATATGTGACAGACAGATTGATTGGATTTTTATTAACAACACGAATGATTCAATGTTTTCTTAATCAAAACAAATATTTTTATATGTTATAGGACAATAAACAGTTCTGATCGTAAGAGACACCATAACTCATAGCCTTATAGATATGTTGTTGTTCTGGAGGCTGGAGGTCTGGGATATGTTAAGCATCTTGTACTAGTCTACTGGCTGACTTACTTTCCTAACCGGAACCCTATAGACAGAACCGATGATTTGTCCATATTATTACTTTCGATCACTAGGTTAAAATCCATTTGGAACCAAATTATCAAACTATTGAAACACACTTGTACTTTTTTCACTACATAATCTATTACATACAGAATCCAACCGGTTTCACTTATTTAACGCATCATCAGGGTACACTAATAAATAAGAAAGTCAAGTCGTTTATTATTAATTAGTGTACACTGATGCTTTAAATAAACAAAACCGAAATCGGTAAAATAGTACAAGTGTATTTCTCAGTGTGATTAAATAAGATGGTGGTATGTATCTAATGGTATCTACTTCCTATTACGCAAATATTTCCAAAGAGCAAAGATGATGTTGATGATCATTCGACTTTATTATTATGATGGTGTATCTCAATAAGTTTTTGGGATAAAAAATAGGTATTCGTAAACACGAATACCTGTTTTTTATCAAAAGTTCAATCACTTAATGAAAGATTTTTTTAAATCAAATAAAATAGTTTCAAATAAAACCCCTGCCTGGAACTTGGAAACTATACATTTATACAATACTAGTTGTGACTTACAGTTCTGCTCACGTGACATAATTCTTATAGATTTACAGTATTGAAAGGACATAAAAAGATAGTTTATAGCTCTTGCATTATTCTGATGTATATATTATAGATTATACATCAGAATAATATATTATATTTAATAATTATAAATCAGCAAGTAAAGATACGTCAACTTGTTACACTTACTAACCAATTTTGGTAATTATTACAGCGGAGCCATTGCGACGAAAGCGTGAGTCAAATGCTACTCGTGATGGAAAACAGCTCATGTTACTGCGACTTGGTGAGGTGAGATACGTTGTTGAGAGAGATAAAACTATGTAACAATTTTTTGGCAGTGAATAAAGTACTGTATCACTTTTGTCTATTTTCAAAAAACTCATCATTTTTAGGGTTTCGTACCTTGAGGGAAAACCGTAACCTTCATAGGATCACTTTGTTGTCCGTCTGTCAAGACCATTTTTTTTAAACATAAGAGTTATTTTTATACTCGGCATGTTAAAAACCGGTGGGTAGAGTAGTTACTTGCCATCTAGAATTATTTTTCAAAATTTAAATTTTAGACTGCGTGATATACTTAAGTCTAATCATTCTGATATTGAAAATATATTTGTTTTAATTGGAATTTGTTGAAATTTGAAGAAACTTACACTGTATAAATTATTTACTTTTACTTTTCCTTGAGAGAGATTATACAATCTCTATCAAGGAGAGTTATATTTTTTAAATCTAGAAAATGCTTAGTATGTATGTTTGGTCCACGTAACAAACTCGGTACTCTCTTCATATGTTGCATGAAATTAGGCATGAAGATTTGTATATATTATATACAATGTACATAAATTTCTGCCGGTGGTATTTGAGATAAACATCATAAAAAGTTTTATTTATAAATGCTTTACTTTGTAGGTACATTCAACGATGTGAATAAAAAGTGATTAATTAGATAAAGTAAACAAATTTATCCCAATATGTTTATCGAAATAAAAAATTTTATATATTTCATCACATGCTAAATGCTAACGCAATACCATAAATAAACTATAAGTAATTCCTTGCACAAAAACCTCAAAATTAGGGCCTAATATGTTTGGGAAAAATGTTGAAAAGTACTAAGTGTTATAGTTTGCAGATCTCCTTTTCTAGTAACAAGTTTTTAAATTAATCAACTAATTGTAATCTTTCAGACACAGGACCTTTATAGTCAAGATTGTGAGACAACCTTAGGGAAGAAAGGAATATGTAAGAGCTACCGCGAATGTTACCCTCTTTTTAAAGTCGTTGACTTGCCTGGACACACCCAGGTCATGGGACAGTACGACACTTGCAACTACATTAATAAGGACAATATAGAGGTAAGTAAACAGTATACAGACATAGTAATTTTACTACACAAAACAGAGTTATGTCAAAATAAAAAATTATTTTAATAATTAACTAACTTTTTGCCTATGACAATAAATTTCAAACTTGTTAATTTACTCAAATGGGGTTACATTAGTTGTACAATCGTTTTAAAACTTAAGTCTATTGTCAATAAAAATTGACATGCAGTCTTACTTTAGGTATATTTATGTCAAAATATTTAGAATAGTTGTACCAAATAAAGACTGACCACATTAAATAAAAAGAGAAAAGAAAACAGACTGTGTTTTTATTAGTTATTGTGGAATATGACAAAGGACAACAAGCCCTTCTCAAGGAGTGATCACTGCTGCTTTCTTTTAGAGTTCCGTATACACAGAACCTATTAAAAGCCTGTTAATATGCCTTTGTAGTCAACAAGCCTGTCTGTCCGTTGTTAATATTTGTATTATTGTCCGTAATTTCGGAATAATTGTCCGAAATTTTGACAAAACACATGTTACTATGATCGTTATCATACCAAATAATAGAAAGGTTGCAAGAAGAGTCCACATAATATAAACATCCAATACTACATTTTTTACGTCTCTGAACTCTTTCTTTTTAGCAGTTATATTTGAAATTACCACTAATAGGTGTAACCATATCTATGACAAATAATAAAAAAGAAAGATCCCTAGACGATACCTCATCCAAAAAAACTCGTGCAAAAGTATTTTTCCTACTCTCTATGATCGTAATATTGTTAAACAATTTTCTGACATTATAGTCTATTCAGTTTGGAAAGTGCTGTCTAGTCAATATCACATTTGCACTATTTTACGTGCAGCGTGTCGAAATTATTACCATTTCTTCATTCGTATAGTCGTATTAAAATGTAGATCGACATGTCGTCAAACAATCTACATGAAGAGTATGTAACTATGTACCCTTCATAGCCTGTAGTCGTTTGCCTTGTAGGACGGGTAACTAAACCGGGCGTGTCTAGGAAGTTTTTGTTTGATAGGTACATTCGTTGGACCATTTTTATTCTTTAAGAATTTCTTATTATACTTTAAGAAACTTTTAAGCACAAACTTTTTTATACTTAATTAATATATTTATTGTATCATTAACTGATTAAGTAATTAATGATTTATATTATACAAGCTTTTATTTATTTGATTCCTTATTTTAATCACTTGTACTGTTTTACAAATAATAAATTTTATTTTTTTTAAATACACCTATGAGATCAGCCGTACTGACTTAATAATTTTTTTTATTTTCCATCGTCATCGCTTGGTGAAACTACATCATATTGATTATTTTACCACTTGTATTGTTTGACAAATACATAAAACAAAGTCCAAAAATATTATAAATGGATTTATTAGCAAAGTTTAAATGCTGTTATTTAACTTGCAATGTTTGTGTGATTGCTTAGGTCAAATCTTGCAAGTTGAATAGGAACCGCTTTATTCATATGGGGCTTAAATGTTGCTAACCAAGATGTTAAATTTGGACATGGATACATTTTTATTATGAGCATTATCTGATCGTAGCACCCAGGATCGACTCCAGAGGAATGAACTCCACAACGGTCAATGGCACAAACACGAAATTTGGATTTTTTTTTTTAACTTTAACTTTAACTCAAATATAAAAGTTCGTTTTTTAAATATATGTTGGTAAATATTTATTATAATCATCTACAGTAACGATTGTAGAATTTTGGATATTTATTAGATAGCTTAAGGATTTTTAAGTTATTGGAAGTAATTAGGGATCACTCAGATCTTTTTAATATACGCGCTTTAAGACTTTTTGTAATTTGTTACCTAATAACCTATTAACTACCGGTAGTTGCAGCGATGGACAGAGCCAAGCAAAGTAAGGTTAGTTTATATCTATTTTAGCAGTTGTTTGATGGCTGAAAAGAATTCTTTGGTTGGTCTATATTATATATAATAATTTAAAATAATGGAATAATGTCCTTACTATATTTAATACAGATCATCTCGCTTATTTTATGTATAAATTTCCAGGTGTTTGGAGTATGTTGCACTGAACCAGTAGGCACGCCTCCGCAGCAAGAGCCGGATGTTCAACGCCTGCAACTGTTGCGACCAGCTGTTCCCCTTCCCATGCCGATATTACCTATACAAAGGTAAGAAATTGATTATATACGTAATGGTAGTCTTAGCAGATTGTAATAGAATAGAATAATATAAATATCAACAGTTTTTTTATAAAAGCAGTTAATTATAACGTAAAAGTTCAGTTAACCAGAGATAAACTTATGGTTGATGTGTAGCTATATTACTTAGCTATGTGTAGCTATATTATTTAGCTACATATATAAAAAGGACAGATAAACTTGTCAATGCAAAGCCGAAACTCCTAAATTTAGAATCTTTCAATTTTGTATAGTGATTCTTCGTAAGTCGTAGGTTAGTACTAAAAAGGGGTTTTTGTAATTTCAAAACCTAGAGGACTGAATTATATGAAACGTTTTATTCTTCAAGCAGATTTACTTAATATTTTGTTCAAATAAAATATTAAACAAAGTATTATTTATTTTTAAAAATGTGATCACTAAGAGTGTAGAATAGAAGGTATATGCGGACGAAGTCGCAAGTAGAATGTTAGTTATAAATATATCCCTTACGGAGTAGGCCGAGATCCGTAGATGCCAAACTTTACGATTCTGACATACTTCCCTAGCTTCTTCTACTTTCATAACTCTCTTCATACACACACGCCGATTTTTGAGACTCTTGACACCTCCTTCGAACAACACACGACCAATTAGATAGTTATAAATAAGTAGTAAAATTTTGTTCGTCCAGCCGTTACGTGCCCACGCTGTTGTCCAGCCAGTGGATGTACAACGTGAACCAACGGCAGGTGCCGGCGGTGTGGCCGCCCACGCTGCCGCCTCTGCCCACGCACCCGCCCGACCACACGCCTGCCACGCACCCGCCCGCCATCGGTAATTGCGGTTCCTGAACGTGTAGGTCTCGTAATGTATTATAAGTGCTGACCATGAACGGACCGTTGTTACGTTATTGGTTTGTTTAACGAAACGAAAACGGGATATATAGATATCCCAGAATTAAATTCATTTTAGCCTGATATACTATCAGATATGAAGTTATTTTTCACAAAGGCTCATAACCAAAAAAGGCATAATTTTTGAAATCATTTCCTCAGATTTTAATTCTGCACTTTTATAAGTTTTTTTATAAATTGGATGTGTTTTCAATGTATTGTTAGGTGCAGCTCCTACCAACCCGACGGCAGGGGGGCCGAGCACGCCCACCACCACGTGGGGAACCAAGCCGCCCGCCAGCACCACCAAACAGGTACATTTTGTAAATGCTACCCCTACAAATACCCTAAATACCTACACATTAAACTCATGGTACGTACTAATGCAGCAAACTTAGCTAGAAATTAACTAAATCCTAATGGTAGTGTAAATCCATACTAATATTGCAAACGCAAAAGTTGGTCTGTCTGTCTGTTATGATTAAACTGCTGAACCGAATTTGATAAGATTTTATTTGGAAATAGTTAAAGACGCGCGGTTGGAGATAGGTAAACTATTCAGAAAAATCGGGGTTGATTTTTGAAAGTCGAGGTGAAAATTTTGTATCAAATTGCGTGTATTTGGCTTTAGCGTGTTCAATTTTTGTAAAGCACCATTTGTGTCAAACATTTACACAATTAGGCCTACTTCTCAAGTTGATGACAAACTAAAATTATTAAAGATATAGTTACTTCATCAGTACGCGTTATTCTTGCCTACTGTCTGAATTTTTAACTTTCTGACAAGTTCTTTAAGATTTTCGTTACTATGTTTTTGAAAACGGCATTTCTCTCCTCTCATATGCTGGATTATTCTGCCTTTAAAGGAGCACCTATCAAAAACCCAATCACATTGGAAATTGTTTAACAACCACGATAGTAGCTTCACACCTGTA
>DVZR01000105.1:0-11357 GCA_018237405.1 Thisbe lycorias
CGATGCGCGAACTTATCCCCACTACGTCAAAATCTTGCCAAGATACGTGCCAGTCAGTATACTATGCTTGAGTATGTACAAAATACAAAGACACACATCCTAAATGCCTTAAAATATCACTCTGTGGCTTTTGTCTATGCCACAAAACATACACGTCAATGTTTTTGATATTTGACTTATGACAATTATTATAAAAGTAAAAACCAACGCCGATAGTGTGGATAATTAGAACAAAGATATGATAAACTCTTTTGTTAAATTTTAAGTATTAACTAAAAACTTTTTTACGTATTTTCAAAATGTGTAAGGTCAACAAGACAATTGTATTTACACTTTTATTAGCCTGTTTAACGAACCTGGCACTAGGACATACACATTCCCATTCGCATTCACATGAAGAAAACCCAGCGTACAAATATAGTAAAAGTGCAAATGAAAATCATAAAACTAAAGCGGATGAACCAATACAAAGTGATTATGATTTATATATGAAAGCTTTGGGAGCGACAGTTTTTATAAGTATTGTACCGTTCTTTATATTATTTTTCATTCCTATTGACGGAACAATAGAAAAACAACCACTGTTAAAAGTTCTACTATCTTTTGCCTCTGGTGGATTATTAGGTGATGCATTCTTACATTTAATTCCTCATGCCTTGATGGCAGAAACAAGTGAAAGTGGACATAGTCATAGTCATTCACATGGAGAAGGTCATAGCCACGAACCTCATAATATGACAGTCGGGCTTGGAGTCCTTGGAGGCATTATAACCTTTCTCGTTGTAGAGAAAACAGTGCGTCTTTTTAACAGTGGGCATGGACACTCACACTCGGAAAAAAAAAAAAATGATGATAAAGTTAAAAAATCTAAAAAAGATAAGAAAGAAATCAAGGTAGCAGGATATCTCAACCTTGCAGCAGATTTTACTCATAATTTTACAGATGGTTTAGCAATTGGAGCCTCTTTCATTGCTGGACAAAATATAGGCTTGGTCACAACAGTTACAATTTTATTACATGAGATTCCACACGAGATTGGAGATTTCGCCATATTAGTGCAGTCTGGATGTTCTCGGGGTAAAGCTATGATGTTGCAATTGTTAACAGCATTTGGAGCTGTGTCTGGCACTCTTATATCAATTTATTTAAGAGGATCTGGTGAAGGACTTGTTGCTTCTTTAATACTACCATTTACAGCAGGTGGTTTCATTTACATAGCTACTGTGTCTGTGATTCCCGAACTACTAGAAAATTCAAATAATAAATTTTCACAATCTATCAAAGAAATTGTAGCTTTATTAGCAGGTGTGTATATGATGGTTATCATAGCTCAGTATGAATAAACTACTTGTTTTTTAAGTAAATTAGTTAACACATCACAGTTTGTATGTTTTTTCCTCTAAAACCCTTTCTCAAGCATTTCTTATATTACGGTAACCTATTCCATATACTTTTAACTAGCTTAACAAACCTTATGACAGATAAATATATTGATTACTGGTGCCCGTGACTTCGTCTGCACATACTTCATTTTTTTTGGACAATTCATAAATTTCTTTATAAATTGTAGCCTATGTGTTATTCTGATGTATAAGCTATATTATTGTAAAGTTTCATTAAAATCCATTGAACAGTTTTTATGTGAGAGTGATAAACATCCATCCATACTTACAAACTTTCACATTTGTAATATATATATATATATGATTCACGGGATCCCGAGTTAAAATAAGCAATGGAAAGCATTAAATTCTAATTCGACTTTGCTCTCGTGCTAATTGGATAATTAAGGTATGTTTCAAGAGATTTAATTTAATTTAATGAATTGGGAACTTCAATTAAATATGTTCTATAGGTATCGCCAATTTTTGTAATTGTCGTATTTGTAAAAAAATATAGCAATTTATAACTTAATCATAATTAAAATTAATATAAATAGCTTTTATAGCTGTTAATGGAATAAGAATTTAATTTAATTTTAATTCAACCCAAGTAATTTTTTCAAAAGATTTTGTTTAAAGTAGTAAATTATTGATTTACAAAATAATTAAATTATATAATTGAGTTGTAATGTTTGGAAAGAAGAGATGATAATCCTTGTGAAAAAAGAATAAAGAAAGACAACAAAAACAAATAGATATTAAACTTTTTATTTGTCAATTACTTCTTCTTAGATACACCAACAGTTCTTCCTCTCCTACCGGTGGTCTTGGTATGCTGACCGCGCACACGGAGGCCCCAGTAGTGACGCATACCCCTATGGGCACGGATTTTCTTTAGCCTTTCCAAATCTTCACGAAGTTTTGAGTCCAAATTGGAAGAAGTCAACTGACTGTATTTACCATCCACAATATCTTTTTGTCTATTTAAAAACCAATCTGGGATCTTGTATTGGCGAGGATTTGACATAATAGTAATAATCTTTTCTACCTGTAATTGTAAAAATATAATAATTAAATTTATACTAATACTATTATCACTGGTGTGTGTGTAAGAGAGTTATGAAAGTGGAAGAAGCTAGGGAAGTATGTCAGGATTGTGAGGTCTGGCAATCCGTACTCTGCCTACCCCATAAGGGATTTGGCATGAAGATATGTATGTATGTACTAATATCAGTGACAGGTAAAACTGGTGAGTTTATAGAAGGTAATCTCTAGAACTACTGAACTAATTTTGAAAAGGGTACTTTTCAATAAAGGTAAAATTGCTTGCACAAAACCAATTTTAATGAAACATTTAAAAAATAACATTAGAGTTAATTTATTGTTATTTTTTTGTTAATTTTTAGTTGTGAACATATTTTTGATTGTACGGTTAGATATCTTCGAAAGGGTTATTTTAAAATATAACGTATTGCAATATGATGTTCTTGTATGATTACAATACATTTAAATTAACATGTTACTAAGATGTATTTGTAACTTTGAATATATGGTTATTCTAATATTGAACATAACATTAAATTTGTATACAAATGTTTTTGACCATTCTTGAAGATATTTATTTAAAGCCAACTGTACCAGGAAAAACAATTAAATTTTTTTTTTACTTATTTTGAAATTTGGCATATTTGGATGAACATCCACACCATTAATAGACAAATCCTACCATACAGCATTTGCCTAAATAAAATATTAATGTCGACTAAGGTTAAGTATGTACTTCAATTTGATTGTCACAAAATAGTAATTCAAAATTTATTATTATTATTATTATTCAATGTTTACACTTTTTACCATTCAACTATATAATAATAAAAATAAAACTCAATAGGTATACCTGATTAATTATGAACTCAGGAGAGTAAATAGGTACTAAGTATAGGTTTTGTCTCATATTCATGGATAAACGTAGACTGACCATGGCCTAAGAAATTATTAGGTACAGAATTATATACAGGTCTAATACTTCATAATAAAATGCATAACAGTTTCAAGCAACTTACCTCTTCTTCTGTGCACTCTCCTGCACGTTTGTCTAAGTCAATGTCGGCTTTCTTCAGCACAATGTTGGAATATCTCCGGCCCACTCCTTTGATAGCAGTCATGGCAAACATGACCTTACGTTTGCCATCAATATTCGTATTCATAATACGAAGAATATGTTGAAACTTATCCGGAATAACAAGCGACTGAAAAAAATTAACACCAAAGGTTTTACAACATCCCAAGAAAAAATACACTCTATATAAGTAGCACTACGATATATACAGTATAAATATTTAAACATTGAATATTTTAAACGTATGATTTTATACATTTTAAAAGATTTGAATACCATTTTTATTTACGATTCAGCTCAACGTTCTTCACGAAAAGCCGTCAACATGAAAAAGAATTCGTCGAACGAGTTGACAATGACATATGAGTTGACAGTAAAATTGACATTTTGCAGTGTGGACAGATAATTAATTGACATGGACAATTTATTTCTATCAGCAAAAACTATGTTTACAGGACAGTCTAATCTTTTCAAACATTACTGACAGAAATATTATTTTGAAATTTTTATAATTTGACAGACCTACTTAATTTCAGTACACCTGACTCTGGCCAAGGTCATGAAAACGACTTACATTCATTAATTTTGAATGGAATGGAATGAAACAATTTATTATAATATACAGACTATGTAACGAAAAAATTATTTCGAATATTTCAGTAATTTATGACAAAAGAAAAGTAAAAAAAGCCAACGTAGCTAAAACTGTAGATGTAAGGCCGGTTTAAAACCAATTCGAACAAAAAAAAAATATTTAAAACGGTTGTTGTTGATAACTATGTATTTCTTTATTATAACTACATTTTCTTGATTTTACCGAGGTAGGAATATAACCTATAAAATGTGTAAAGATTTTTCAAATGTATGATACTGATACTGATATTGTTATACAAACTTAGCGGGTTTAGTTCTAGTTGGTCCGTCCGAATACGCGTAGTAAGGTAGTAGATAAACATTTCTAACCCACATCTCCTCCATACCGTAAAGTTACGTTTCCATTTCCGCTACAGTGGACCCGAAAGACACTGGCGAATTTATCTTTAAGTATAATACATCAATATCGTCGATAAATTTTTTATGGTTCAAATCCCAATGGTGGATAATTTTTTCATTTAATTTTTTTTTTTTTTTTTGATAGATTTTTCCCGTAGCACTGGGTTAAGTGCTTTAAAACACCGTAACATTAGATTTTTATGTACAATAATATTGTAAAGAGAAAATATTTGTATTATTGTATGTTAATTTTAATGAATACGTCTAAAAACTACTAGACTGTATTTAATAATTCTTTTATCAATAGAAAGTTACGTTAATAGCGATAATAGAAGTGAAAAATATTTTTCTAGTATTGCTCTACATAAATTCCATTACAAAATATGAAAATTGCAATTATTAGAAAGGTAAGCCAGCATAAAGATCACTCAGCAGAATAATGTTTTTGGCAAAAAGCCTAGACTTTACATCTTGACACTGTGTCTATGACCCATTTTATATTAAAAATTTTAATTTATAAACTGTGAGTGTTCTTTCGTCGTGTACCGGCTACAACGATAATTTTAGTAAAAAGTCTATGACCGGCTATCATTATTTCTTCCGTTATTAATTATTGTCTTGTAAAATATAATTGATATTAATATTAGTGAATCACAATGCTTACGGAGACGACGCTAACACTTATTCAAATATTAGAGAAAACTATATCACCAGGTATGTAGCTTTTGTAAGAGCATGGCGCTTCGTCAATCATGATTGTCAACTGTTTCTTGTGTCCACTTTTAAATCGGACGTTTGTTTTAATATTTTTCTTGAAATTATATTTCTCTCATGATTAGATGCTATATTACTAAAATACCATTGTTAACATTCCAATAAGTGGATAACATAATGTAACAAGATAATGGCAATCGTATACATATCTTTAAGAATGTCATGTTAGGAACTTTCTAGTTCTTGTTTTACTGTTATAACAATCAATGATAAGCAGTTATAGTGATGCAAAATAAATATGTATGTTTGTAAAATTTGCCTTTCATAATTTACCATAAAATAACCTATAAATCTATTGTACTGTAGTTTAAAACTATAATTTGTACCTATTCATTTTTCCCGTGTAATTTGCACTAATAGCTTTTTTTTATTTAAGTACTAAAACTAAGGTTTCTTATATTACAGATAGAAATGAATTGGAAGCAGCCGAAAAATATCTCAACCATGCTGCCCTTACAAACTTTACAACCTTCATCAAAATGCTATCAGATGTGCTGGTTCAAGGAGGGAATAGTCAAGTGGCTAGAATGGCTGCTGGCTTACAGCTCAAAAATCACTTGACATCAAAAGATCCTACATTAAAACAGCAATATCAGCAAAGATGGCTTACACTACCAGAAGACATTAGACTTTATATTAAAAAAAATGTACATATCCTATTTATATAAAAATGTACATATCCTGTTTGATTTTGGAAACTGACTTGTACTACATGATTTATATTGTTTTTAGATTTTAACAGCAATAGGAACAGAAAATAGTAGGCCGAGTTCTGCTGCTCAGTGTGTCGCATATGTAGCTGTGGCTGAGCTTGCTGTAGGACAATGGAATGACTTAGTACCAATGCTTGTAGAAAATGTTGTAAATGCCCAGTCCACTGAACTGAGGAAAGAGGCCAGTCTAGAAGCAATAGGTACGTAAAATGTATATAATTTAACCGCCTCATTGGTGTATTGATCTAAAATATGGCTGCACAATCAAAGGGGCTCATGTTTGATTCCCAACACGGACAAGTATTTGGAAGTAGATGTTAGTGTTTCTGGGTTTGGGTGTTTATTATATATATTCCGGTATTTATATGTTTAAATATATGTATTCATATCAATGACTAACATTTATATCACAACTAAATTATTTCCTTACGTTGGGGTTAGATCAATTTGTCTAGAAATATTTATTTATTATATAAAAATAGGCCTTGTTTATTGATTATATTTTGTGAGCCAAGAAAACACTGATTTTACAAAATTATATATGACTTAACTTTGTCTTGACAGCTGTGTATCTATATGTGTCTATATATCTGGAGTTTGATGTGAATAATTAGTGAGATAATTAAGATAAAAATACATACATATATATTTTTATGCTAAATGTAGGCAGAGTTTTGGATTGCCAAACTTAATTATCCTGACTTCATACATACACCAATTTCGAGTCTTTAGACACCTCCATCGTACATCACACAACCAATTTAATCATGATATGTCAGTCTGGGTTTCCCACGGTATCTACATTGTAATTGAAAAATACACACAATACATTAAAAAAATATATCTGTACTGTATTTATATAAACATATTTGGTTTTAACCCATTTTTATTTTTTATTATAGGATATATATGCCAAGAAATAGATGCTGAAGTATTAACAGAACAAAGTAACCAGATCTTAACAGCCATCATTCATGGGATGAGATCTACAGAACCAAGCAATAATGTGAGACTTGCTGCGACACAAGCTCTACTTAATTCACTTGAGTTCACAAAAGCTAACTTTGATAAAGAAAATGAGAGGAATTTCATAATGGAAGTTGTTTGCGAGGCAACACAGTCCAATGATATGAGAATTAGTGTGGCTGCGCTTCAATGTCTAGTAAGTTAAATAATTAAATATCTTAGAAATACATATATGATTTTTATTGATATAAATAACAAATTAGCCATTAAGTAATGACTATTATTAACTATTTGAGGCAAATATTCTTGTAGTTTACATATTCACTGATAGAATATCTAATGCTAAAAAATAGTGCATTATACCACTTCTGAAGGGTAGTATCTTAACCTCTGGAGATTATCTATAAAGAAAACCTGTCTATTATTTATGCTGTGGACTTGTAGACCACAGACCGTGTGACTGCTAGAAGGTTAAATAAAATCATTGGCTGTTTTAGAAAAAGCCATATTTTAACATCTAAGAATTTAAAATGAATGCATATAAAAGCAAATTATTATTACTTAGTTTCTAGTCAAATCTGAGTCTAATCAGATACAAACTATATATAGGCCTCAAGTTTGAGACTACTTTTAATTAGTATCAAATAAATGTGTATGTGTAGTTTAAATGTAAACTAAATAAAGATCTCAATTTTGTGATTAGTGAACAGCTATTGCGATGTTTGGCAATCTGTACTATCTGCCTACTCCGTAAGGGATTTGGAGTAAAGATATGTATGTATGTATGACCAGTCATAATAAACTTAAATGTTATGTTATTATGTCTTATATAAACTTTTTATTGTGTCCAATCTATTTATATTCTCAAAGTTTAGCTTCCTATGTTGATAAAAACTGGCTAATTATATGTGATAATACTAATTCATAACAATACTATTTCAGGTTAAAATTTTGTCACTATATTATCAATACATGGAACCATATATGGGTCAAGCTTTATTTCCTATTACATTAGAAGCTATGAAATCAGATATTGATGAAATATCACTTCAAGGTATTGAATTTTGGTCCAATGTGAGTGATGAAGAAATAGATCTGGCTATTGAGATGGCAGAGGCAAATGAAGCAGGTATTTAACTAACATAATATTGCTTTAGAATAATGTTAATTCTACTAGTATATCTTTATAATACAACATATTTTTTTGCAGGTCGTCCACCAGTTAGAACTTCCAGATTCTATGCTCGAGGAGCCTTACAGTATATTGCTCCAGTACTCATGCAAAAACTTACAAAACAAGACGACTCTGAAGATGAATTGGAATGGAATCCGTCTAAAGCAGCTTCAGTGTGTTTGATGCTCCTTTCAAACTGCTGTGAAGATGATATTGTACCTCATGTGTTACCATTTATTCGATCAAACATTAAAAGTGAAAACTGGAGGTTTAGAGAAGCTGCTCTTATGGCTTTTGGCTCTATCCTTGGTGGGCTTGAAGCAAATACTCTTAAACCACTAGTCGAGGAAGCTATGCCTACATTAATTGAAGCCATGTACGACTCAAGTGTAGCAGTACGGGATACAGCAGCCTGGACCTTTGGCAGAATTTGTGAAATAGTACCTGAGGCAGCTATTACAGAAGCATATCTTCAACCTCTGTTAGAAAGTCTTGTAAATGGGTTAAAGGCCGAACCTAGGGTTGCCGCCAATGTTTGTTGGGCTTTTACTGGGCTTGCTGAAGCTGCATATGAAGCTGCCGATTGTGGTGACTCCAATCAACCCAAAACATATTGTATGTCTAGGTTCTTTGATTTCATTGTCCAAAGATTATTAGAAACAACAGATAGACAAGATGCAGCACAACACAATTTGAGATCTGCAGCATACGAAGCATTAATGGAAATGGTCAAAAACTCACCAACAGATTGTTATGTAACAGTTCAGAAAACGACAATGGTAATTTTGGAGCGTTTACAGCAAGTGCTTCAAATGGAGAATCATATATCTAGTCAAGCGGACAGATGCCAGTTCAATGACTTGCAGAGTCTTTTGTGTGCCACATTACAGTCTGTACTCCGTAAAGTCACCCCAGAAGATGCGCCTCATATATCTGATGCTATAATGACAGCTCTCCTGACAATGTTCGCTGGCAATGCAGGAAAGGCTGGAGGTGTTCAAGAAGATGCTCTAATGGCTGTTTCCACGTTAGTTGAAGTACTAGGGGAAAGATTTTTAATATACATGGATGCCTTTAAACAGTATTTATACATGGGTCTAAAGAACCATCAAGAATATCAAGTGTGCATAGCAGCTGTTGGACTTACTGGAGATATATGTCGTGCTCTAAAAAACAAGGTAAATACGTTTCTTGTAGCATAAACATGCCAAAGGTAATTTGCCTAATGCTACTGATTCTTTTCAGACCTTTGTATGCAGATTTGTTTCTTTATTTAACTTGTATAACTAACTTTCAGACTCATGTTCGAAAGTTATAGTCATGCAAGTTAAATGAAGTTACACTAATTTTTCTTTTTTTATATATCGGTTTTAACGTTCACAGTTAACATCAGATTGTTCAGAAAGTGTCGCGAGCCGCGATTTTTGCAAATTCCCTTATGTTTTATAACCTTATTTTTTTCAATAATTATTTTAATATTTACTTCATTATAGGTGCTACCATATTGTGATGAGATTATATGCCACTTATTAGAGAATCTCAGTGACCCATCAATCCATCGCTCAGTCAAACCTCAGATATTATCTGTTTTTGGTGACATTGCTCTGAGTATTGGTCCAGATTTCAAGAAATACTTCACAGTTGTTATGGATATGTTACTGCAGGTAAAATGTCAAAACTACTCAACTAAATCAATTCAACGCACAAGTACATGTACACTCAACGCACACATTCGTTCTGACGCACGTACATAATTTCTCCTTGTAAAATACAATTTATGATTTAAAAAAAAGGATGCATCAATACGCGCTTTATCCGATACGATACCGATACCGACATTTATAATAAAGTATCGCCGATACCGACACGAACAGAAAAAAATCAATGTAACGTAAAAACTTGTAAGTTAAAAGTAAATGTAAAATATAACCCGGAGATTTCCCGAGTATAGTAAAATTCTGCGGCGTTTACATGAACGAATAAGTGTAGCGATATTGCGCGTGTAATTCGAAATGTATCGATGTATCAGAAAATTAATATCGCCGATTCCGATATATAGGTAAACTTACGATATCGCCGATATATCGGTATCCGTACCGTTTTAAATTGAAGTGACGCTTAATATTCTATAGTATACAGTTTAAAATATAATGTGGGACCAATTTCTAAAAGCAAAATATATATAGGTATATATATTATAATATAAAAATAATATAATTTTTCAGGCTAGTAAGTCACAAGTAGATCGTAATGATTATGATATGGTTGAGTATTTATGTGAGCTCAGAGAAAGTATCTTGGAGGCATACACAGGAATAATTCAAGGTCTAAAAGGATCTGGTGGAGAGGTAATTATTATAAATCTTTTATTGTTGTAAAAGCAGTGGATTACTATCTCATGATCAAGATAGGGCAATGCCTTAGGGTCCTCTGTCATGAAGATCTTCGGCTTTACTTATTTTTTACCAATAAGTATAAAGTTGAAGTTTAATATGAACTTATTTTAATTTTTAGGCCCTTTGTAACATAATTATGCCATTATTTTATCCAAGTTAATTTAGTGAATAACAAATCACATTATGCATACATAATATATATGTAATATTTTTTTTGTTAGTGTTTATAGAATTGATATTGCTACAGAAATAGCTTTCAAATGAGATTAATATCCTATATGAATTAAGGCTTACCTCCATATCCTCCAAAATTGCAACAGATCTATAACATCTATGATGTCTATAAGCGTCAGTCTCTTCATTGCCAGGTGTCTGGTGTGGTATGGTTATTTGCTATCTTGTGCAGGTGCAGCCGGACGTGGCGCTGGTGGAGCCGCACGTGCCGGCCATGGTGCAGCTGATGTCGCTGGTGGCGAGCGAGCCGGAGCGCACGGACGGGCACGCGTCCGCCGTGGCCGGGTTGGTGGGAGACCTGTGCTCCGTGTTCGGCGCGCGCGTGCTGCCGCTGCTGGAGACGCGGCCGCTGCTGGAGCTGCTGCAGGCCGCGCGCGTCTCCCGCACGCCGCGCACTAAGACCCTCGCCAACTGGGCCACCAAGGAGATCCGCAAGCTCAAGCAGCAGGCGCCGCTCGCCAGCTGGTCAGTGCCACGTACACGGCGCGCACACACATACATAAGACGTTTGTCACCTAGGCAACAACAACTTTTTAATTGCCAAACGTCACATTCCTGGCATACTTTCCTAGCTTCTTTCACATTAATAACTCTTCATACACACAC
>DVZR01000106.1:0-11317 GCA_018237405.1 Thisbe lycorias
GGATGTAGATACCGTGGGAGACCCAGACTGACATATCATGATCAAATTGGTCGTGTGTTGCCCGAAGGAGGTGTCAATAGTCTCCGAAACCGACGTGTGTGTATGAAGAGAGGTATGAAAGTGAAAGAAGCTAGGGAAGAGTTTCAGGATCATGAGGTTTAGCAATCCGGACTCTCTGCCTACAATCGTAAAGGAATTGGCGTGAAGATATCTATGTATGTATGTATCTAAAACTATTCACTTCATCACTACATAATACACGTGCTAAAACTATTTACTTCATCACAAACATATTTATGAATCTATATACGTAAGTCTCCGATAAAGTATGTATACACGAGAACACTCACACGACATACATAACATGACTCATTCTGATCTCGCAGAATCCATAAACATGCATAAACATTTTCAATACGTACAAAAGCCATGATATTTTTTAAATTACATTCCAACATTCTATCACCATCACGATCATGATATAACTAACATTGATATAATTTAACTTGTTTATGTCCACTGCTGAACATGTCACAATCGAATGTACCAATGATATCGATCAGCAACTCTCCATCAGTCGGATACCTATGACTGATCAGTAACTCTACCATGGGCTAACGCATTTGATAATTGATATCTCTTCGAAAACAAACAACAAATCAGCGTACCAAACACATTGATGCCGCTTTCCGATTGTCATATTTCAATATAAATGATTGTCATGTTATAATCTTGTATATTAGATAAGTTTACTTAATGTTTTTCCTGTGAACAAATTATGTGGCTAAGAACAGCTTTCTGAAACAAGGGGCAAGCAGCAGCAGGGCAGAAGCAAAGCCTATCTATAATTTTGTAACTTATGTATTGTTAAATAAATGAAATGGCATAACTTTATGGATTAAATAAGAAAAAATTAAATGCAATTTCATCTTAAACCACATTTACTTTTGAATAAAATTCGCAATGTTTGCAATCATATTATATAGCGTGTGCGTAAGCGTGTCATCAGCGTACACTTTGCCATATTCGTCCAGCATATACAGAGCTAGCGGACACCGCCCTACATAGTTATCTGGAACGTACAATCCTATTTTCCCCAGAACGTCTTCATATAGTACAAAATTCCGGTTGCGTGTTTTCGTAATTCTTTTCCTCCTAAATTTCTAGATGGATTTTCCTGTAATTTGTGTGTACTCATTGCACGAACAAATTACAAGTTATTTGTATCAAACTATATTCAAAGAAATAATCAGTCGCTAGACTGTAAAGTACTAAAATAAAGTACCTTCTCACGCCTGTTATCCCTGAATAATAAGGCAGAGGTGTGCCACTACAACCACGAGTAGCCAAGGTACTAAGTCCCGTCATATCGCCATATCGAGCACACTCCAATCCCGGACACTGTTATGTTAATTCAGAATAATCTCAAAAACATTTTAAGAAAAGTTACGCGACCTGGGATTAGAAGCCAGGACCTCATGCGGTTATCGATCTTAACCGGCGAAACCGGTACCGTTAGACCACAGAGGCGATAAGATAAAACATTTTCATGCTCTCCTATTTACCCACTACAAACTCAGCCATGCTATGAAAACGAACGTGGTCAAATGTATGTGATATGTGACGTAATATCAAAAATATTAATTTCTCTAAATGAATTTGCACTTCAATGAACCATATTGACTGTTTTAGTAAAGAAGGAAAAACAAACAGTTGGCAACGGAAGGAAACAATTGTCTCAATAAATATGACGACTCGTGCACGCTAATTATATCTATTCTTGATTCATGCTAATTAACTGTGATGAATGATGTATGTGCTCATGAAAAATGTCATTCAATTTGTGATCGGAAGTGCATTGTTTCTAGTAAACGAAATGACGAATTTATAGGTCATGAGTAAGCGATGGGTCCCATAAGCTCATGTTCTTAGAAGCTACAAAACTAGAACTAATTTTTACTTATTTATAAAAACTTCTGGATTTTAAGCATTTTTATTTAGCATACACAAATTATTATATTAATGACATCTACATAATTTTGTTAATTTTGCATGAAATTTATTTAAAAACGTCTCAGTCTTGATAAAGTTATATAATAATTGTAATGGTAATTTAATACAAAAAAAAGTAAAAAGTAGCTTCCCGTCTGTAATCCCCGAAGGGGTAGGCACAGATGTGCTAGTACATCTGTAAATGGTCCATATATATATATATATATACTGACTAGCTTTTGCCCGCGGCTTCGCTTGCGTTAAATTCGGGGTAACACAGTTCCCCTTTCTTCTGCATTCTGTTCTGTGTTCTGTACAAGAAAGAGGAACTGTATTACGGCAAATTTAACGCGAGCGAAGCCGCGGGCAAACGCTAGTTGAAAATAAAGCACATTTACCTCCATTACACTAAAGAATCAGACTGGAGTCGAACTAGTACACCAACGATTAACGAAAGGTAATGAGTGCCATGATGTAACAATTGACAAGCGTTGCGTACACATTTATTTTATATTTATTCACAAAAAGAAGTTTACAGAAATAAATTACCCAACCCGGGGAACAAATGTAGGACTTTACGTTAAAGCCAAAGCCAACAGCAGCGCTATTTGAACGAGGGGATTAAATCTCTTTTGACATTAATTTTCTTCCATATACACAAAACATATAAGACAATAATCTCAAATAAAACAATCCACCTCGGAATTAAATATTTTTTTTTTTTATAAATAATAATTGTTTCAGTCAATATTGTGCTTTTAGTTGAGGATGATCAATCAACCAGCTGGTCGCAAGGCCACGTAATTTGATACACTTTGGAATGTGAGCACAAATAAAATCACTTAGCTGTAGAGTGGCGTCCCGGTGTGCACATCTATATATTACGGTTTTAACACACAAGCTTAAATTATTTTCTGTAATAGAGTAGAGAAGTTCAAGCACTAAATCAATTTTCATTTTAGTTTATTGGTTATTAGTATGGACTAAAATTCTAATACTTCATCAGTATGGATTAGAATCGTTAATATTTTTTTAACGTCATAATAATATTTGTAGAAAACAATAATTTTAATTAATAATACCAACAATAAAGTTTCTATTATTATAAAACACTGAACATGATAATCACAATATTTAATCGATACCTTATTGAATTGAATATTTGATATTCAATTCAATTCAATATATAGTTTATGACTCCGCTAAGATTTTAGCGATTTTGTCCAGTGAAATAAGCACTTTAAATTCAATTTAATTAGCAATAAAACAATTATAATGTTAAAGTTGAGTAACACCAGTCATCTTGATGAAGAGATGGTTTTGAATTACTCAACTAATTAATAGTTGAGTATTTTAAAACCATCTCTTTAAGTTAATTTAAAAAGAAATACTTAGATTAACTTTATGAGACAAAAGATAAGGATAAAACGAAAAGAACACTAACTGTTATTATAACTAGCCAAAAGTAATTTGCTAATAATAATAATTTATCTGTTGTTCCAGATCATAAATATTTTTGGCTTTAGTAAAAACTTACAAACAAAAATATAATATGGCCGACTCTAAAAAATACGACACAAAAGTTTTAATAACACACAAATTTTAATCTTGATGGTCATCGTTACTACGGGTGATTAACAAAATTATTTATAATAGCATCTATTCATAGATGGAAGTATAAAAATAAACCAAGATAATATAGAGCGAATACTTAGAATAAAAGGGAGAAAGATAATATGATGAACTCTCACTATTCAACTTCTTCAAGATTTTGGACTAAAAATAATAACAGCTATTTAATTCTAATGATCGCCGAGTGGACAAGAAAATAAAAAGTATGGTTTGTGTTTAAATACCACAGGCCCATCAAATATAAATAATTCTTGAAATATAAAACACCTGACTACAAAATGCATTCTGAATTCTCTGAATACTGGATGCACTTTGACAAATAGCTGTAGTTTCTTTAAAACAAAGTGGGGTATATATCTTTCCCACAGAGTAAACGTTTATTGAATAAGTAAGTAGGATTTTATAAAGCGAAACAGGACTCGACTTGATGATGCCGTATTTTTATCCTTGGACATCTCACTTACGTGTTCGTTTATATTTTTAAACATTGTTTTATTATGAAAAAATGTAAATATGTATATTTTATGACTGCTTTTGTGGTTTTTCATTTTTTACTGTCATATTTTAACGAGAAACATTTGCATTTTTGATTTTATGTATATTGTTAGCGAAAGGGCTTCAATTTATAATAAATATGTGTGCCAACAAGCATTGTAACATTGCTTTTTGTATTTCAATAACATTTGGATATGAAGCTATATTATATATGATTTTTCTATCCAAAATTTATATTACAGATAACGACGAAATACTTTTTCACGATTAATTGATGATAGAAGATGTAATTTCCTTGAAATCTCTATATCTCAGAAGAAAATAAAGGCTATAGGGAAAGGATATTTGTACATGATCTACTATGTACTGAACAAAGCCCCCTGCAACTCTCCATTCTCAATATTTAGATCAAGTACCAATTTCTAATCACATTTACCAGATCTTCAGTTGAAAGTATATTACTATTCTATACTACCGGCTGTGTCATTCAATACGTGGTCCAGCTTCATTTGCAGCAGTACCAGTTCTGGCGGTTACGTCGCTTCAGACAAATTTTGAAATTGCCAACGTTCAGACATATACCAACCAGGCTAATGTAAATGAATTGTAGAAACAAATCCGTTTTTCTTATCAAAATACCGTCCTTGACCAGCCCTTCTTGCAGTTGATAGCATTGATAATATCAATATATTATATAGGTGTAGCTTATTTTATTTTACTTTAATAGAAATTATGCACACGAAAATATAGCAAAAAGTAGATTCCAGGATGGTGAGATAATATTATATAACTTAGTTAGTATTTTGTGGACTCCGTTGTCTATGCACCGAAATCGACAAAGCAAGCAGCTCAAATTATTCAAAAATTAGAAAAAAAATACTAACGCAAACTTGTACACTTATAACACTTTAAAATAATTGTGTATATTTTACAATTGGCATTACGTGACTTGAGTATTTTTAAATAAATTAAGTACCTAAGAATTTCTTTCATGTTTGTTCAAAATTTTTGTCATTAAGAAATATTTGCAACACTAAATTTGTAGTAAATGAGTTGATGTCATTAAATCTAAGACTTTAAATCATATTATGAGCTGGTACTAAATCTAAGACATTGTTTTGAAACGAGTATTTCTTAACACATAACACCTGTCTATTATTCTAACTTCATTACATTTAACAAATACATGTTTCAAATGTTTTATTCATAAATAACTGTTTTAGAAAAGCTCACCATACATGTCGAAACATAATTTTACCTTGCGACATATATGTCAACATAATAATAGAATATGTATTCAATCGCAGTGCTAAGTTACTAAGCATTACGACTACAATAAATAGCCTGTTAAAATCAAATTGAGCCTTATGGTTAAGGAAATAAGGAATTTAATTTGTGAAAAAGTAAGTTTGTGTAAGAATTAAATGTTCTCACGTCTTCACTAGTGGCGCCGTAACGCGGCAACTTGGAACAACTTTATGAACTTTTAAGGTGAGATTAGACAAACGGCATGTAGGCTAAATTGCATGCTGGATTAAATAAAATGATTAAGAAAAGTGAAAAAAAAATGGACTTTGAAAAATGTCTGCTGTAAAGTTAGATAACTTTTAGTACCATCGTCATCTTTCTCGTCTATAACGTTCTATTGGACAATGGTAACAAGCCTGAGGCTCTATAAACTTTGTGATTATTTCGTCGATATGACTAGTAGACACGACTTCTCTGACTCCATACACTTTTTCAGTCAAACTCATCTTTTTCTACTAACCAATATTATATGTGTACTTTATGTTTATTATATAAATCATAAATAATAACATTAAGTAGTTGTAGCTGCTTTACGTAAGATATCAATTCAGACAATTGGGGTTCAGTATACACTATAACATCCTTCAGTATCTGGTTGCCAGTTGTTTAATAATTATGCATCCCAATTAGTAACAATCATTTAGCCTGCATACAGATTCTGCAGCTTATTAATCCGTTAGCTTTAGAGGGCTGTTTTCGTTTGACTATGTATCTCTAAAAATCAACAGATCCGCATCCTCAAGGATCATCACATCCAAACCATATAAATATGACCTAAAGTTGTAATGCAACGACTGTCATATTAATTTATTGTAATACTACGTGTGAAAAGTAAACTTAAGTAAAGAAAACAAGAAGGTAGAAGGGTAAATTCTTATTTATACTGATCCCACAGACTTTACTCATAGTATTTTTTTTTTCTTTAGAATTAGTAACTTTACTCATATCAAAGGTCAGTCTATAATGACTCGACGCAATGTTCACAGTGGAAACACCCGGAAAATATTACAGGAATGACTTGCGGCTAGTGCCAGCTGTGTCTTATTAACGGAGCCGTGTATACTTAACGAGCTCTATGTTAAGTAGCTTCTATATTATCTTGAATTAAATACATCATCATCACCAGTCTTTGGACATATACAAATGGACACTTACAGCCTTATTACAAAAAAGTTTATTACGATATTAACGTTGGGCTCGATCTAAAATTCATTGAAATCTGACATTAAGCTCGCTACTGTATTAAATCCTCGTTTTGGAATATGGAGATAGTAGTCTACTAGCAGAAATATCAAGTATAGCTTTCATATATATCAGGAATCTCTGTAAAATATCATAAAGTAAAATTAAATAATATTAGTAGATCTGAAGTTTCATTATCATATCAGTCTCCGTGAAGGTTTCCTCTGGGTATAAACTTTACCATTACCAGCCACCTGTATCCATAGGAATCCAGCTACCTCGTACAGATCGTCAGTTACCTAAGCGCCTGACCTATGTCACCGTGGTCGTCATTTAACGTTTCGTACATATTTATAAAATTCCCTTAATGAAATTTTGATGAAACGCACTGTACCGCTTACTTCAGTTGCCTCTGACAGTTAGCTACTGCTAGTAATTTTGTATGAATAATTTATTAGCGCCCCTATCGGAAACGTAGTAAACTAAGCCCCGATCAATGTTTCATAGAAAATTGGTGTTGAGCATCGAGCCTAGTTAACCTGAGTAAATTTATGGTAAGGATACTGAACGTATTAATGAATTTAGAGAGGGACAATTATAGGCAATATCGTTTGCTGTCAATATTGCCACAGTCAATGCTGTGACTGATGAATAATCTACATTTTAATGAGCGTACTTGATGGTGACTGACGATTTTTTGAACGTAAAATAACATTTCATTAGTCACGCGTGATTCTAGATTGAACCCATAACTATCATCTAATGTCTGCGATGTTATAATACTATTGTATTTAATTTTGATAGTTTGAAATTATTTTAAATTTTACGCAGAAAGCATATTTATTAAATTCCAAGGCAAATTAATATTTTGCGTCTAATTACTTCATACCTGTAATACTTGAATTTGAAACTATAATTAATTAATTATTTACTCATTACACAATCTCTTAGAAAACGAAAGCTTATTTTCCTTTACATCAAATATTCGGTTTCTGCCTGTATAATTAAAGTGTAATTGGGCGTAATTACGAATATTCTGAAATTATTTAATCAAAGAGAATAAAATTATATCTTAATTAAATTTATAACAAGATCTTATTTCAAGACAAATAAATTTTGTTCTATTTCGTGAAACATCGCGTTTCTAATATCGCCTTGATTTTAACACCAGCGTAATTTATTGAATACCTCACCTTAAAAAAGTAAATTCATTTATTTTTATTGATTCGGCAAGGAAATTTAATTCTACCCTAGTCTTTACTTTAAACTCTTACCGCCCTTTTTACAAAAACGTTTATTACGGTAATAACGTTAGGCTAGGCTAAAAATTCTTTAAAATCGGACATTAAGCTCGGTACTATATTTAATTATCGTTTTAGAATATGGGGGAACGAGCCATGTCTACAAGAATGGTCCTTGAGATTAGGGTATTTAGCTTCACATGATTTATTTGGTTCATTCTAATGATACCTACATAATAAACAGTCAAGTCGATATGGGATTCTCCTTTCTACTATCTTTGTTGATAGTAACTTCCACTCTCCTCCTACAAATTGCGTGGCAGAAAAAGTTGGAATTTAGCATTTCTTTTAGAATATACCTAAAAATGTTAAGGTTACGAACAATCTAGTTTTGCTTTGATAGATGTGTAATAATTGATGAATACGGTAGAAAATGACCAGTGCATATGAAATATCTCATGAAGACCATATATATTGTTGTCGAATATATGTGGAACACTAGTAACCGAAGCGTATGAAGAGGCACTTACCTTATTTCAATACATATGTTGTTTCACAGATATTTTTTTTTTACAATACCTAGTAATTTGCTCCCATGGCGCTTAATTTTACATGTTAAATTTCACATCGGATAACATAATACGAATAAAATATAAATCTCAATTATTATAATCATAAAATGGAATCGTATTATGAACTGCCATGCAACCTGGATAATTCAAACCGACGGGCATTAAATAAGTTGTCGCCTAAGTTAGGTTGTTGCGATTATCAGTTGGCATATCTCTCGCTAACAATGAGAGACATCTCGTTACGGGCTACGTTAACCAGGATTTTGGATAATAAGAGACCAATCAATTATTGAAAATTATTAAACGGAAGATTGTTAAAATGTTGCTCAGTAATTCCACCAAGTTGGTCGAGTGATTAGCGTCCAATTCCTGACATGAAGTCAGAAAGCATTTGTGAACCTGAAAGCATTTGTAAACAGTTGTTCGTATTTTTGGATTTGAGTGTTTTCTGTATATATTTTATTACAATTGAGTCTACTCATTTTTCATTTAAGTATACAAACGATCTATGTAATCTTCAATCAATTTTCAATCTTAAGATTATTGGAACACTAAGCTAAAGCTGCAAAGGTGAGATTTAAAGAATCGTTAGCAATATACAAAAGTATCTGTTTTAAAATGTTACATAACAAGTTACTTATTGTATATACTGTATTACATTATGTATATATACAATCAAAGTTAAAACTATTCTGCTTGTTAAACATTAATCTTACTTATATATGCGAAATATTGAACTTTTAAAAGTTTTAACTTTCTAAAGTTTTGGTGTCATCGTACATAGAGTAAAAATAATTAAATTGTTGTCAAATCCTAAAAGTTATTATTTTCAATACAAATGCATTTTATTTATAATAAAGAAACAACATAGCTTAGGTATATATTTCATGAAAAAAATAATTACCATTTTTTTTCATTTATGAAATAATAATTATTTATTAGATAGATATTCGGAGCCTTACAAAAAGAAACAATATAATACCAATTAAACAATTAATGTAGACTTATAATGTTTTACAATTTTTTATTTTGATTCCTCAAGTTATAATTAGTAAAACCTATTTATATAAAGGCTATTTAATCATCAGAATACAATACAAAGTACAAGTGGAAATTATTTAATAACCAAAGAAGTTTCACCAAGTGTCGATAATAAAATCCAGTTAATAAATAACATCCTCTGACCACTATAAACGTCTCAGAAAATACAGAAAATTTGGTCACTCTTTCATATGCTCACCTCTAACATCTTAATATTCCGATGAAGGTTCATGTCGGCTCAGCATGACGTATACCAAACATATTGTAATTATTTTTAACCAAATGACATCTTACTTGGAAGCTTTGGGTGCAGGTAACAAGAATTTGCACCTCCATTCATCACAATTATTAATAAAAAATACAATTTAATTTATCCATACATTTTTACAACGGCCTAAACCAATACAATGATCGTCATATCGTTATCCTTAATAATATTTTTACACGCTATTTTGTTGCAAATACTTGTTCTAAAGTCCGTTCAGACTATATATTGAATACTTGTATGTGGCTTCTGTCTAAATACATATTATGTGTTTTCGTATTTATTTTAATATATTTAAAAGTAGCTTTACGCCCGTAATCCCCGAAGGGGTAGTCAGAGATGTACCAGTACATCTGCGAATATTCAGTAGATGTACTGGTACACCCACGACTAGCCATATATTTATAATAATTCTATTAGAATTACCTTATTCTACTTATTTGCTGGCATAGCAAGTATACTCAATTAACAATAAAATATAAAAATTAATTACAATTTAATATGTAATTAAATTTGGCTTTAAATTTATTTATATTAAATGTTCTATGGGTCGGGTTTCAATTTAAATTCAAAATAGTATCAATTCAAATTTATGTAATGCTATTTTCTTTTAAAACCAGTTAATCGAATCGAATTTATCTAACTAGGTTATAAAAAATAAAATAACTCATTAAAACATAATCAGTTAAATAATGTTTTCAAATACAAAAGAAAGTATTTCTTTAGATATTTTCCGTGATAAAACTATCTCATAGATTGTTGACATTATGACAGGAGTTTCAACGCTTTTAAGACGCCTGTAACGTAATTCAACCAGGCGGCGACGTCACGTCGATGCGCGTAAAAAGTCAACCTTTACGATGGTCGAGTGAACAAAACAAAACAAATAAGACATGTCAATGCCCACGCGTTTGGTATGGTAACCTGATATAAGCAGACGGATACATTTAACACCAGAGAGGTTTGCAAGCGGTCGGGAATCGCGTGAGATCAGGGCATTAAGCGAAGCGATGAGCGATGCGGCAACGCAAGGACACAGATTCCGAACACGTAACTTACACTGACTATAATCTCTGTAAAGACTACTAGATGTCACGCACGTTGGTTTGCACAAAGATTGTTTGTAGATTTCCTTTATTACCAATGAATAAAATAAGTTCTAAATTGGTAATAATGGATGTGTAATAAAATTTATTGAAATGATATGATCATTTATATTTCGTTATAATTAAATATATTTTATTTATTTGTTTATTGATTAAAAATTTATTAATATTAAACATTTTTTAATGCAAATTAATAGCGAAGCACGCGTGTATTCTAGACTAAGATACAAGACTATGTAAATGTTTCCATTTCTGCCAAATAAAGATATTTAATTTAATTTATTTTATTAAAACATAGAGATAATTTTATTGTTATCAAATAAATAAACGATATTTTTACAATAATTTTCATTACATACTTAAAAGTAGACCTTATAATGGTAACAGCTTGAAATAGCTTAGTTCATCAATATATTACTCCAAAAATTTTTTGTTCATCTCTATTAATACTTTTCCTACTTTTAAAAAAGGCAATGACTGATT
>DVZR01000107.1:0-11316 GCA_018237405.1 Thisbe lycorias
TAGAGTTGACATTTAGCATGGCAAATATAATTTTTGTCGAATAGAGTACAGATGGTGAAACTCAGACGCTAATATAGTTTATATTTAAATTCTCGCTAAGTTATACATGTATTCAATTTGATTATAACAAACACATCTGCAAAATTGTGTTATCTCGCTTTTGTATTACGTCATAGATAAGAAACCATCAATTTATTCCCTACCGATTTATTTTAGTTTTAACAGCTGTCAAATTCAAGAATTTATTGCTATCTCTTTCATTCGTATTGTGATAATGTATTTTTACTTGCTGTTACAAATAAAATAAATGGTTGGACGAAGCCAAGATCTTATGACGTTATATGTGAGCAGAGTGACATCAGACGTGACTCAAACAATTACACGATTCTTTCTTAGCTCTGATATTATAATAAACAAAATTAAAAAAGGTTTATTATCTATTGACACTGCAACAAAAATACACTGTTTTGATAACTAAAACAAAAAATCACGATCCGGATTAAAAGTAGAGATGTTCAAAATTATTTTCTTAGTAAATTCGATGTAAACTTTATAATAATTAAACGAAGCAATATATCATTTATTTTACAAACATTGGTAGCTCAAATGACGAACGGCAGCAATATTAAGAATATCATTTTAACATTTTACGCGTAATTTACTAGTTGAATTATTTTAGTACTTTGGGTACTAAAATAGTTATAAAGATTGAGGAAATGTTTGTTTGAATTGAACAATAAGTGTGTGTACAAATATATTTGGTAATTTTATAGTCACGAACCTTACTAATCTCAGCTCTGAAATTGCAAATTTTTGTAAAAGATTGAGTAGTAGTATGTGAAGTGTTTGTCTGATATTATTGCCAGTAATACAATAATGATTTGGATATTATTGCCACACTAATATTTCAATCTTTAAAAAAATATATTTATTTCCCGAATTAAATAATTACGTTAGGCTTACGTTGTGATATTTCTGTATTTTAGACAAATACACTAATATTTCAAACATATACAAACTTGGTCGAAATTGAACATTGACATTTAATTCATATGCACACACGATATATGAATCTTATATAAATTTATAATAGAATATATTAAACAGAACCATTTTGTGTCAAGTATGTCATTTGACAAATAAAAAAAGTTTAAAAAGAACTTTAATTAAAATATAAAATGCCGAGTTTGAACTTTCATCAAATATAAGACATATTATATTTGATGAAAGTTCAAACTTGACATTTCTGTAATTGTTAGAACTAAACTTATAATGTTTCTATTATAGTTGCGATCGTAATAACATTAATGAGTTTCTATAATTCTAGAAACACTTAGTGTGTTTCTTCCAATCATATATGATAGAAATGCACTAATATCTGTCAATGTTGACGATAATACACTAATTCCATTATTTAATCCTAATTTAATAGTACGAAAACTCAATTTGAGAATACTAATTTTGATTTTGATTAGTATTGTTTATGACTATAAAATTAGTAGTACTAGGGCAGTTCCAAAAAATTAACTTTTGGTCTAATGCGAACATTGTACCAACCATCTATAACTAGAACGCGTTGACATTTTATATATACTAATATAAACGCTTACGAGGAAGACAAAGAGTACGAAATGCTTGATGCAATTTAAATTTGGTTGTCTAGACTCGTTAAGCTTAAAAATATTTTAAATATCTCAAATAAAGGACAGTGTTGGTTATATTGGACCAGATGTTATTTTTTTAATACTACCCACGATATAAAATGAGCCAAAAAATGTCGGGTGGAGCTTGAGGTCATATGATTAAGTAATGCCCGAAATGACTGAAATGAAACGTTGTTCTTATCATTTAATCATAAAATATTCTCCATACTAGCGATTTCCCTAAAGCCAGGGAAATTCTTACTGATACGGTGTCTTTATAAAGTAAAAATGTCATACATTATATTATCACACGTAATAATTGAAAACCAAAAACATGCGATTCTTCGCTAAAAGTCAGGAATCTAATACACAATAATATGAAATTTATTAGAAGTTACGAAATTATAGAAAACTAAGATTAACATTAAATTAATGTTTGTGCTAAATTATATCGCACCGGTAAGGAATGTGTATATGTGGATGAAGCTAAGTACATCAGAAACGGTCGGTCATACCTGATGTCAGATTTGTTTGACAATTAGTCATAAATGAAAAGTTTCAATCTGCTTTATTGTGCAACGTGGTGAATATATTTTACGAAGAGAGCATCGTCATTCTGATGAATCTGACAATTAGTTGTACAACTAGTCAAACAATAAATCCATCAATTTGATTCTTGTGACGACGTCTCAGCACGCATACAATGCTATTCTAACATTGTAATAATTTCACAAATATAAGTAAAAAATTTTGTTTTTAGTGGAGCAGGTCACATTATCGGAGAGATTATCTTTAATAGATCGAGAATCGATATATTATCGAAACAGGCATAATTGATTATTTGCTTGATAATAATATAAAGGTTTTGACTTATATACACGGTAAATACAAAATTTGTTATAGAAATGACATGCTACAAAAAAATCGATTAAATACGGTCGTGGTAGAAAAAATCGATTGCGAACGGTCTATATATGAAGTTGTTATTATCGATGTTGGTTCATGTATTGTGTAAATAAATCGTTGTTGAAGTTTTGATGTAGAATAGAGATTCAATGAAACCTAGGACCTTACTAGTAAGTAGACATTGAACTTGTATCGTATATTTGTCACGGGATTAAAATACATTAATTCGTTCACACATTGAATAAAAAAATATTACATTCTGTCCTATACTAACAGCGACATTCCTACGAGCTTTATTCAAATTTTCTTAACTAAAAGTCCTTATTCAGAATTATTTATAAACTAGTACTTAAACAAGCAATATCTTGCATAATTTTAAAGTTTAAAAAAAACACAGATTTATTAATATTCCTAATAAATTACTATATTTGCACGCGTTTTTTTACATAAATTACTATTTCTACACACAAAGCTATATTTTAAATACACTATTTTGTTTTATCTATACACTATACAAACTTTTATTATCAAATTGAGACCAAGCGCAATGTCACGTTTGAGCTTACTATTTTGACTTTTACTGTTAATAGAATAAGGTCTATATTAGTATGAACTTATTTGACAGTGTTAGTTAGCAGTTAAAACGTTAGATTGCGAAGAATTTGTGATGTAATTATCTTATTAGTCGAATATAAGTTAATTGTTACGTGTAAATATGTTAAAATATTGTACGATTAGTGAATAGATTTGTATTTGTGTCATGTTACATTGAAAATACGGTAGGCTAGAAGATTCAAGGAGAGCTTATTTCTGTTTAATACGAATTACAATTGCTCAATATATATTTTTAACTAGACATTTAACCCATAATCACTATTCGACCTTTTTGTTTTTGTCTATCAAAATGCTCTATACATAAATAATATATTTCAAACAAATTACACAAATTGATCTAACCCCAAAGTATTTTTGTGATGCGAGTGTTATTCAACGATATAAATACATACACCTTAATAAACACCTAAACTCTGAAACAAAAAATGCTCGTCCCAGAAATGTTTGCCCCTATAACGAATAGAACCTTCGATCGCGTAGCCGTTTTTTGATCATTATTCAGCGCCACCTATAAAATACCTAAAGCATTCGAAGAGTATGTGTGAGGTATAAACAAGTCCAATTTTATTTATGTGTTCCATAATCATAAGATAATTGCTACCCCGTCTCTGAAATATGCGCTAAATGCTTTTATTGGTTCTAAATACGTAAAGCTCCGCCCATTAAAGAGAGAAAGAGAGGGAACGATTCAGAGACTGAAGATAAATATAATTTACATTTATTTTAAGTTCGCATTACTTTCTATAGATGGCGTTACTATATCTTGTTTTAAGGATTGTTTTCACAAAATGTATGATTTGATACGATTTAAATATTACTTAATTAATATATAATATAAATCTCGAATATAATATTATTATCAAAGAAAAATGAGATCTTATTGAGATTGTAATTATTTATTTCATTGTAACATGACGCATAATATTTATTTTAACATTTTAATATGAGAATGGCAATTGAAAGTTTTATAGAGTGGTTCAAGCGTATGTGTATTAATGTTATTGTTTGGTAATAAGGACCAATGTTGCTTGACAGGGACGACAATTGCCAGTCTTGTGCGTTAATTCTAGGTTTGTTTGTGGATATTCTTTGTACGTCCAAAAACTTACACTTTAATGATCAAACTTATCATAAATTACCTTTTAGTTCGAGCCCTTGAAATTTTATTAAACCGTTTTTTGATGGTGAAAAGTAGGCGAAAAACATGCAAGATTTATCAGCTAAATAAAGACCTTTTAGTTCGAGCAATTTAAATTTTATTTTAGTTATCTTAATTTTTCACGGTTTTATTAAATTATTATGGTATAACATTTAATAATATAAATTTTTACTTAATTAAAACGTACACACAAACACTAAACTTTAAATTTACTTGGCATAGACAGAAGATAACACTAATACCAAATTCCCGTACTATTCGAGTAATTTTTTGAGACATCGAGGAAATCTGAGAAAAAGTTTTGTAATAAATCCTATATTCAGTTTTGAATTTTTTCTTTAAATTTCAACAAAATATTTTGCCAATTAGTTTCCGATACAGTTTTTGGAAACTAACCAAAAAATTTAGTGTTATCGATTGACATTATAATATATAAAATGAAAAACTGCATCGTGCATTTTACCACATTTTTTTTTAATTAACAGACCAGGAATATCCTCAAACAACAGTTGTTTAGCTCACTTAGATATTGTTGTTACAACTCATGAGACTATGTAACTATTTTTCGTGCATTTACTGTAATCCTTTATACTGTTTAGTCCTTTGCAATGGTGATATTTTAACTATTGTCTTATTGTAGGACACTTTCGTACTATGTATATATATTGATGTTGAAATTTTAATACGATGTAAGTTATGTCTAAATATATTGAGAATTTAAATCTATATGAAACGTTTGAATTTGCAATAATTTGCATTTTATATTATGCATTTTTCTCTTGTAGATTTTTAAATGCAAAAGTTATAGAATACATGCTCTTACTAGATGTTTAAAATAGCCAAATATTTTAAATAATTAAGTAATATTTATTGATTTATTAAAGTTTCTATATTTGTTTTTTCATATAAATTATATAATACACCTACCACATCTGAGAACTTGAGTAGTTATTTTCTGAAAAGAGACTAGACTTTCTAATATTTCTAAGTAGTTTACTAAATTACTTTACACTTAAAGTATCTCACAAATTATTTCCAAGAGAGAAAGAATGAATGAAAAAAATAATGTAAATTATAAAATCTGTATGCTTTTTCTCTCTGTGACGTTAATTATTAAAATATTTTTTCCAACCGATTCAAATTGTGTTACATAAAGTGTACTTAAATGAACATTACATACTTACGAATATAAAATTTACTTAAAACAATTTTTATGAAGCATAATAAATTATACACACAATAGAGTCTCACTAAGTAGCCATAGCATTATCAATAAGATTTTAACAGTGACCTGATCTGGCTTTGCTTAGCTCAACTCCACTTATCGAGTCCACGAATTGTGATAAATTTACTCGGGAAAGAGTAATTCTACAATACAATGTTTTTATATAATTTAATTGGTTAACGCGGCGTACGTTAGTCAAGCTTCTACTTTTTTTTTATTTATTTATTTCATAAAAAACTTAGCACGACTTTTAGCAATATCTTTAAATGTGTCGTTATATTTTACCAACTATAGAACTAAACCACAAATATCACTCCAACGATTTACGATGCCTATAAGAAATTCCGTTAGATGTTTAAAGTGAATCGCGGTCAGACAAACATACAGAGCTATAAGGAGACTATTTCTGTATATATACTGACAATCCTATATATGTACTTACAAGATTTTTAATATAGTAAAGGAAAAGTAGCTTCACGTTTATAATACACGAAGGAGTAGGCGGAGGAGGTAGATAATCTAGTAATAGCATGTATCCTAAATCCCAGATCGTGTTTGTCGTTCATCGACAGTAAACATCATGACAATAAATTAAAAATCTATTTTTCCGATTCTTATCATAGTAAAAATATATTTTATGCAAATAGTAAATTAGGCACATAAGCTTTTATTGAATCAAAGGCTTGATTAAGTTTTACTTGGCCATTTTGGCCGCAATTGCATTTATTATAGTGGTTCCTTATAATATAATTCATTGGTATTTTTGCTATTAGATGTAAGCATAATTCATTACATTTAGCTTAAGATGGTAATGTACAAGACCGAATTGTTTCTTTGTGAATGCGATAGTAGAAGTCGTATGTTGGTGTTGTATGGTGGAGCGTTTAGTCGGTATCGTGTATTACTTTATTAAATTGGAATAAGATATTTAGGCTCAATCTTGTAAGCTGAAATTAACACTACATCCTTTGATTTATTTCCAATAGACACAGTAACAGAATACAAAGTACATAATATAATTAAAGCAAAAACATTAATTAACGAAAATACACATTAAAACTATCTAAATTGTTTTCCTACTAATACTTTATTAATACTGTACTGTAGAAATTTAGCTATAGCTGACAATATCTAAATACAGCTAACTAAAACAATATAAGAAACAAGAACTTAAATAAAAATAATATCAGGGGTCTTTACAAAAATAAGCGATTATCAGCCCATGTACGTAGAGTACACGTATTTGGATTTTTCATTAAACATATCTGTTCTATATGTTTCTTCGTACAAAAATCGTTGACAACACCCATATCACAAGTTATAGGTGTTAGTTCTATGATTAATTCGATTATGTATAGATACATTTATTAAGATATTTATTTGTTACTTATATTAAGTAATAAATAAACTACAAACCACAACTATTTTCAGTAAACAAATATTTTCGTTTTCAGAGATGTTATCGAAAAATAAAACAATACACGCCTCTAATTTCGCGCGATTGCCTGTAAAAATGAACGATTTCGCGCCGACGTACTGTCGCAGCCGCCCCGAAAACGCGAATTTTATGAAAGCGCGCTAATAGTTCTACAATTAGATTAGGGTTTTTCTATATCGACAGAAATATCATTGAGTAACCAGTTCTTAATTATGAATCTCTATCCTTTGAATAAAAGGGTGTGAAGATATGTTCCATACGGTTCAACAACTTTTCGACCTCTACTAATCATTGGACAAGTACAATGTGATATTTTCCTAAATCTTCCTGTAAACGTGGGTTCTGGTTATGTAAAGATGTTACTATTATTTACTTTAAATATTTATTTTTATATGTTAGCGCTAAACGCTCCACCATTCAAAAGTGATTGCCTTAAAAACCAGAATGTGCCAACTATTCCGTATTGTTGTTTGTCCTTGTTTGTATGATTGTGATAGTACTGAGGCCCTAGAGTATTGACAGTTATGGCAGAATATATATTTCAAAGTTTTGCAACTATTTTTTTAACCTAGTAATCAAAAACGCGTTTAATTATTTGTCATATCCTGTCATTTAAAAATATTTTGACAATGGCAACTAACGCCTGGAAAAAAATTGGCAACTTCCTGTTTTTTTTTATTACAAGACTTACTTATTACAAGGTTTTGTCATATTTATAAATTATTTTTTTATTTATTTTATTTGTATAATCACGCCTCTTTCTCGTAGGGGTAGGCAGAGACCACATTTTTCCACTTGCCACAATCCTGGCATACTTCTCTCGTTACATCCACATTCATTAATCTCTTCATACATGCTCGTCGGTTTAGGGTACTACTAACTAGACCTTTCTTTAGCACGTCCTCTAAATTATACATATAAGAAATATTTTTTGACTATTACGATATAACATATAAGGCGATATCGTACCCAGCAACGGGGTATGGCAAATGATTTTAAGCATTATTGTTTTTGTTTTTATATTGTGTATGGCAGCTTTAAAATGCCCAATTCCATATTAACTCATCCAATAACGTTTTCGTATTGTCTGTCTGTAACGTTTTTGTGTTTTAATGTAACTTTTGGTCATGTCTTTTCATGCCATTAATATAAACTGAAAAATGTATTTTACACAATCAGCTCAAACTTAATTTTAGTTCAAGTGGGGTGTTAAAATTAAACTTGAAAATTTCGAGTTTCACGACATCAGCTCAAATATTTCGGAATTTGAAATGCTTTAATCCAAGTGAACGTTGAATCGGTGTGACCGAAAGTTACATGTATAAGGCGGTCTCAATATTAGTCATTTATCACAGTATTTTATCATTGACAAATAAATGTAAGTTTACGTTAGGGTCAAGCTGTACTTAATCTAGATCTTAAGTATTTAATTAGTGGCAATATTCCGACATTTGTTAGCTTTAATGAATATTTATAATTTACATTAATTTTAGATAAATTCCCTCCAATGGTTTTTCTGTAGCCCCTAAGCAACGACAGTATAAATGTTGCTCATAAATGCTCACTTTTATTCTTTATCGATATTATTTTGTGTACTAATTCCCATTTATTTAAACTATTATTTTGTCAATGGCAGCTGTTCCGCAGTTAGAATAGATCAATGAGAAATAAACACTACAATAGAACATTGTTTTATTAATTCTAAACGTTTGCTTTCCTTGCCCCAAATCAAAAGACCCTTTAAAACTTTTCGGTTGTTGAAACACTTATCGATATTAATAAACGGGAAACTAAAATAGATTCCAAGCGCAGTGAGATTAATAACACAAACTCTATTTCGTTTTCTTAGTACGTCGTCTTCATTGAAATATTCGGTTGAATAGAAGCGAACTGAGGTAGTAAATTCTGTGTTGACCCGATCGAGATTCGTAAGGTACCCCTAGCACCGCGGTACAAGTCAGGAGCCAAATGATCGGTTCTCTGATAATGTTCCGATAGAGAGTTTAATGTTAACACAGAACAGTAACGCACGTATGATTGTAGACAACGGTCTCCTCTATCATCAGAACCATTGGTTTATACTGGGATTATCCCGCATCTACACTGCGTTGATGCGGGATTTATTTTCAGTATATAAGGGATTTTTCGTGTGATAAACGGACAGTGGCTTTGTTGTTGAAGAAAATAGCTAGCAGGTGAACCAAATAAAGTGAATAAATAAATAGTTAACCTTTAATAGTCTTCACCATTTTAGTTTAATTTAACAAGCCACATTGCCTGTTCCTTGGGAGGAGCTAAGATAGCACGTGCATTAAATTGTTCGCAGTTGTGGACCGATTAGGCAGTCAGCAATGAAAGTCGATTAACAGGTACAAATTTATAAAGCAGATTAACACTAAAACTGACAACTTATCAGGTAGATAGATACACAACACGCATATCAGATTACTCCGACAAGTTAGTGTTCGTTTACTGTTAAACTGTTTTGTTAATTTGTATATGTCTATCTATTGATACAAGAACTAAAACAACTTTATAAAAAGAATAACTTTAATGGTAAAAAGTGTAAAATTACTAAACATGACCAAAGCTGTTATTACAGAGTTTAACGACATATCAATAAATATTCCCTGTTTAACTTATACTGTTAATACTAGCAGAATCTGTAGGTATTTTGTTTGATGTTGCTAAATTGTGTTTGCAAATAGACAAAAATTAAAAATATATATTTTGAGTCTAGAAGCGTCTAGTTGAAGAACAATCACAACAAATTCGGAATATTTTATCTCGTGTCCCAATTATTTTATCCGGAATATCTTCAATGCATAGAAATATATCTATGTACATAACTATGAATAATAAGTGTGTACAGAACTATGAATCCTATAAAATGCAATAAAGTATTTTTTTATGGCACTAATCTGTCACTGTTGTATTATTGGTTTTTTATGAGAAAAAAGCTAAACATCTTATTGCTAATAAAGTGAAATTAAATTAAGTATTTGGAGTTAAGCTCTCCGGTCGAATCAAGAGGTTAAAGAGAGAGTAACTAAAATAATATATCGGTGTAAAAATGAGAAAGGGCATGCATGCTCCTAAGTAATGTAGAAAGATTTTGCAATCCATACTCTATGCTTACTCCGTAAGGGAATTGGCGTGAAGATATCTCTATACATATGTGAGAATTGGGTACTTACGAAATTATATCTAAACAGTATACTGAAGATATTCAAGATAAGATAATTGACATATTATTTCAATAAAATGATATAAGTATGTATCATTGGTTTTTTTAACCGTTCAACTATCATTTTTTCAAGTGATCCCACAACATTTTGTCTTAAATATAAGGTTTAATTTAAATTCAACTACACTATAATTGTACACTAACTGCAAGATAGCCGAGACTAGATAATTTAATGAGGTTTTTCAACAAATTAACAAAACTTATTTGAGATATATTGCAATAAATTGCTCTTAAATATTGAACCAATGCAATGATTATAATAATTGCAATAGCCTGCATGATGAAAGATAGCTATAAGTTTATTAGTTAATTGGTTAGATTTTATTTTAATTATTCAATTAAAAGAAAGTAATTTTGAATCTCATACATGTCAAATTTCAATCACTTAGAGAGGCTTTCACAAAATAGAGTATGTGTAACTAAGTATTTTACGTTTTATTTATTAGATTAAACCAACTTACTCTTAAAACTGTAAAAACTATTCCTAAAATCTAATTAATTTCACGGGCGGTAAAAATAACGGTATATCTTTGTATTTTGATATTTGAAGCTTGAAGTCCATTTCATGAGCCTACTATCATAAAATTATTATTAAAAATGAATTTTGCACAACTTCAGGACTTAACAAAGCAACCATTAATATTTGCCTAATCCTATATCTAATATTTGCCTATTACTACAACAAATGATTAGTTTTATAACATTCCAAATCAAAACTAGTCACACAAATAAAATCACCATCATAAAAAAAATGTAAAGAAACTGAAATTTCAATAAAAATAAGCTTTGTTTCAAGCAACATTAGAATTGATACATCCTATATTTTCACATCCCTTACGGGATAGGCAGAGAGTATGGAATGCCAAATCATAACTTTTGTATAAGAAAAGTTTTTTTAGAAACTTTTTTTGAAATTGTTAAAATTAAGATACCCTTAGCTAGATAAATATGCTAGGATTGTAACATTTGGCAAACATATGCATACTTGCCTACACCCTAAGGGATTTGGCGTAAAGGTATGTTGTTGTAGTTACAGGAATTTACGTAATTATTTATCTGTTTTTACATATTGATTGACATTTT